>JAJPUD010001491.1:0-11077 GCA_023553655.1 Myrmecobius fasciatus | reverse complement strand
TGTATTTCAAGTATTACATATTTAAAATCAAAAGTTATTTTTTTTTGCAAATATGGAACACTAAAAGTCCCAAATAAGATTTGTTATTGTCTCTACTGATATTTGCCATAGTTGTAGAACTCTTAAGTATGATAATGAAAACAATTCGAGATTAAAGGTATGATTATCAAAGAAGGTAATCTGAACTTCCTTTTATCATACTATCCCCTTTCTTTCTCTTATTCCATTTGTTTCCTATTTTCTGTTTGGTAAAACAGATTTCTATTATCAATTGAGATTACATATACACACGTGAGTGTGTGTGTGTGTATGTGTGTGTGTACATCCCTTTTTGAACCAATTCAGAAGATAATGAGGTTCAAGTATTTCCCATCCCTTCTTTAGATCATCTCAATATAATCAGTGCTATGTAGAATCCTTTTCCCTGCCACATAAATGATGTTTTTTATGTATTTGTGTATCAACTTCTCATATAGGAATGCAAACAGTTTAATTATATTGAGACCCTTATAATTTATTTTTTTCTTAATTTATTATGGTTCTCTTGAGTCTTGTATTTGAGTCAAATATTTTATTCATTTCCAATCTTTTCATTAGGAGTGCTTGAAAGTTCTCTATTTCATTAAAAAAATCTATTTTCCTTAAAGGATTATAATCAGTTTTATTGGGTAGATTGTTCTTCATGGCAGTCTTAGATTGTTGATTTCCAGAATGTCATATTGCAAATCTTCCACTTCTTTAACAAGGTAGCTGCTGAATCTTATGTGATCCTGACTGTAGTTAAATGGCACTTAAATGATTTCTTTGTAAGTGCTTGTAACATGTTTCTTCTTCTCCTGGGATCTCTGAAATTTGGTTGTAATACCCCTGAGAATTTTCATTTTGCTATATCATTCAAGATCTGATCAGTGGATTCTTTCAATGTCTATTTTACCATTTGATTCTAGGATATTGGGGCAGCTGTCCTTTATAATTTCTTTGAGGAAAATATCTCTTTCTTTGAACCTGGATTTCAGGCATTCCAGTAATTTTTAATTTATCTCTCTTCAATCTACTAAGTCATTTGTTTTCCCAATAAAATATTTTATATTTTTACTTTGTTTTATTGTTTCTTGATGACTCATATAATCTTTAATTTCAATTTGACCAGTTCCAGTTTTTAAATACTTATCTCTTCAGCAAGGTTCTGTACCTCTTTTTCCAATTGGCCAAATATGTACATTATTAAGGTGCTAACATTTTTCAGTATTTATGTGATTCTTTTACCAGGCTACTAATTTTCTTTTTTATAATTTTCTTGCATTACACTCATTTTATATTTTCCCATTTTTCTAAACTCTTATTAAGTTTGAAAATCACTTTTTTAATTCTTCCAGAAATTCTTGTTGGGCTTGTGCCCAATTCACTTTTGTTTTTTAATTTGAGGCTTCTTATAGGTTTTTTCAAGCCTTATTTTGAGTTTATGCTGAGATGTTCCCTGTCACAAGAGTAACTTTCAACGGTCAGAATCTTTTTGTTTGTATGCTCATTTTTTTCAGCCTGTTTCTGGAATTTGAAGTTTATATTAAAGTTGGGATCTATTCCTAAGGTGAAAATGGGTGATCATTGCTCCATCTTCACGATTTTTCATGTTGTTGTTTTTAGATCTACTTTGAGGGAGATAGGGGAAATGTTGAAAGTTTTTAGTGTTTCCAGATTGTGTGAACTGATTAGAGGTCCACACTGCTCTCTACTCTGTGTTCTTATCGTTAACCAGGAAGGATCCTTCATTTTTTGAGGATTAAAACAATCTTGCTCTTCAGACCACTTGATTCCTTGTAATTATAAAGGATAATTGCTCTTTAGAGTAGTTTTGTAATCAAACGTTATACTACTCCTGAGGGGTTTTGCTCTTTTTGAGACTGCCACATTTTCTCTCCCCCACCCAAAACTATACAAACAATGTGGTGTAAATAATGGAGTTTCCAAACAGAACCCTGTTTGATGCGTAGTAGCACAGAAGTCCCCTGTAGTCTCTTTCTGACTGGTTGCCATATCCTCATCATCTCCAACTTAAAAGCTCCTGAAGTTGCTGCTGCTACTAACTCCAAGACCAAAAACTAGTGTTGCTGCCACATGGACTCCAAGTTAGCCATCCTGGTGTCACTGATCTGTTATTCAAACTTCTTAAGTTTTCTTGGACTGGGGAGAAAAATGTCTCATACTGTCTTTCTTTTTATTGACTGCACTACAGGATTCAGTTTTCGAGGTGTTATTTTAAGTACATTGAAGGGAATATTAGGAAAGTCCAGATGCTTTCTCTAGACTTTGACCTTGGATTTTTCCTGGAAAATATTCTTCCCTTTCTCTTAATTTCTTTGTCTCCTATTTCCCCAGTGGGCAAGATGAATACATACCTAATAGTGTATACCCAATTGTATATGCAATTTATTCTTTCCTCTTTGAACTAGTTGGGATATGAATAAGGTTTGTGTTCCTAGGTTTCCCCTGCCCCCTTCATAATATAAACTCTTTTTTGGATAACCCATTTGTATAAAGTAATTTGCCCATTCTTAAACCCTCTCCCCCCCCAAAAAAAACTAAGACATTTCTCTTCCTCATTCTTCCTTTGTTCTTTAGTGATCATATCAACATAATGGCATTTATATCCGTATCCTCCACATAATACTCTTTTATTTTTATTTTTTTGCTTTTAGTTGAGGCAATTGAGGTTAAGTGACTTGCCCAGGGTCCCACAGCTAGGGAATGTTAAGTGTCTGAGATCAGATTTGAACTCAGATCCTCCTGACTTCAGGGCTGGTGCTCTATCTATTGTGCACATATATTCTTTAACAACCCAAGAGATGATTAAATTCTGAGAAGCCTCAAATATTATTCTCCTATATAATTATATAAAGAATTTAGCCTTATTTAGTTCTTTGTGATCTTTCCATCTTGATTTATTTTTTTATGATTCTCTTGAGTTTTGTGTTTGAATGTAAAATTATTTATTTTATCTCTGGTAATTGTATATTCCCCAAGAGAATATATTCAATTTTCTGAACAGATTATTTTTGGCTATAATCTTAGACCATTTGCCTTCCAGAATATTACATTCCAAACTCTCTTTTACATTATATTCATATATATGAAAGTAAGTATAGCAGCATTTTTTGATGTATCAAAAATTTACAAAGCAGGTGCCCATCAAATGTAGACTAACTAATTAATTTAATAGAATGGAATATTAATGCATTATTAGAAATGATGGAAGAGATGAATTCATAGAAACCTGAGAAGAATTCTGTGAAATTATATAGAAAGAAATAAATGAAACTTCGAAAATTCATGCAATGATGACAATAATGCAAAGTAGTTATATCAAACTTAAATAGAAACTTTGGTCATTAAACTATGTATAAGGTGTTCTGTAGACTACATATTAACTAAGAAAACTACATATTTTATTAAATATATTAATTTAATTTTTATTCATTTAAAAATATTTCCCAATTATATTTTAATCTGGTTTCAGATTTCAGGATTGGGGAGTATTGTAGGTTACATATCATCCAGAATTGCTTTTTTGATAAATCTGATGTCAAGAAAAATAATTTGAACTTCAAAACCCTGATCAACTTAATAGACATTCAAGATTCCAGGGGGCTGCTCATGAAAAATGCTTTCCTTAAGAACGAGTGAAGAAGGGAAGGAACTGGAGTCATAGTGAAAGTGATGGAAACAAAATAAGAAAAAAAAATAAGATCATCAATGAAACTTTAAAATACATAAGAGACAGTAGAAGGAGATGCAGAGGGAAATACATCTATGCAAAGATGCTGTTAAAGATACCAATTTTAATTTAATCTACGTTTAAAAAGCTGTACATAATAGATATTATATTATCCAACACTAATGTTAAAGTTTTTACATAGTTCATATTTGTGAAGTTCATACCAAAATAACAAAAAATATATTCAATCAATATAACCTCTAGAATGTACCATGTCTACTTTGTAGCAGGCAATGTACTAGTCACTGAGAATGAATGTGTAGGTGTGCAATAATGGAGTTTATGCTCTTTGGGTACATATAACAGCTTGTCAGATAAGATATTTGTAAAATAAATGCACATTGATGACATGAGTGGGGGAAGAATAACTTGGAGAAGAGGAATGGTTCCTTAAAGGAGATGGCCTTGCCTTGAACTTTGAGGCAAACTGATTTCCAAAAGATGAGGATAGGGAATGAGAAATATTCCAGACATGAGGAAAAATTTGTGCAAAAGCATGGTGATAAGAGATGAAGTGTTATCTATAAGGAACAAAAGTAGGTTGGTTTATCTAGAGTAAAATGTGCATTAAAGAAGAAACATGCCATCATCATGCAGAGATAAACATAATGGATAAGACAATGTGGAATTAGTGCAAATTCTTCAACAGAGGGTGACATGATTAGACTTGAACTTAAGGAAAATCATTTTGGCAGTTGTACTTAAAAGTATAAAAATTAGGAATTCAGAGAAATATGAAAATGTTATAGCTTAAAACAAACATAAGCAAAATGGCAGCGTTTTAATGACAGAATCAATGTATATGATAGCCATGTGGAAGTAAAACAATTAGGAACTGAAAAAGAAAGGATTGTATGGGATAAGATAAATTAATGCACCTTCTCAAAGCAGAGAAAGAAGAAACTGGATTTTTGGGGTAAGATGGTGCATACATCACAGGAAGTTCACTTTATTATTTCAGAATAATAATTCTTTTTTACTTGGAAGATTTCAATCTGGATGTAAAACTTGTTGGGTTTTTAAATTTTCTTTCTTAGAAATGATTTATGCAAAGATTTGCAAATAAAATAATTTATGAATGAATGAATGAACAAGTAAGCAAATAAATATGTAAATGAATAAATTATTAAATGAATGAATTAATATTAAATGAATGAAAATGAAGTTAATAAATGAATGGATATCTATATCTATCTATATAAAATGGATTTAAATACATATATAAAATTATATTAATAATCCTGAAATTTATAGCATCAAGTTTGTGAATTTAATAGATGACATTGTCATTTGGATCTCAATAAGACATATTAAAGATGATATATTGGAGAAATTTTTTGTTGAGAGACAAAGAAATGTGTCTATGGGGAGATCCCATTTAATCCCAAATTTAAAAGAATTTCAAAGTTTATGAAGAAGACTACCTAGTACATGATAATAAAGGATCCTGTTTAGAACAGATAATGAATCCCTCTGAAGTGGTCACATATAGTCAAATTCACCTTATTTAAAATTATAATTACATAAAATATGGTAATTGATTTCAGCCCAGTGGAAATATGTAGTATAAATGCAAATAATGCAACTACTTCAGCAGATTTAGTTTTCACAATTACTGGAAATCTCAGACAAATTGTCTGGGATTAAGTATCTAAATAAATATCAAATATCAAATAAGTTTGAAGGAATATTTTGGGGGAAAAAATTCTAATATAAATTAACAACTGATACAAAAAATAAACCCCCATATTTAATTATATATAATTACACATACACAGAGAGAGACAGAGAGAGAGAAAGATGTAGATTGTATAATTATACACATACTCAGTCATTCAGTAATATATTACCTTAATTTCAAGAGGGAAAGATAAAATAAATGTTCAAAGGATGTAAATGTAGCTCTCAGATATAGGTGGAAAGGATAAATGAGCGTTAAATGAATTAACGAAACTTCCTAACCCTTGTTTTGATCTTTGGCTAATGAAGGACAGAAAAGTTCTACTTGGAAAGAAATAGATTGTCAACAAACCTCTCCAAATCCTTTAACTAACTGTGCTTAAATTTAAATTCAGATCATATACCCTGTGCTTTCTAAAAAAGGATTTCAAAGAGGAAATGGTAGATTCAGTGATCTAAGAACACTGAGAAATGTGAAACTCTGAATACTCAGTGCAGCAGGATTATTGGTGTGATGACACTCATACCACTAAGTTATTTAACAATTTCACTAACATAAGAATAAATTTGCAAGGCCAAAGTGAATACTAGATTTCTGAACTATATGACATCATCATTCCTACTGAGCTAAAGGAGAGTTATCTCATGGTTTCGTACAGAGAGCTCATTTTAAATAGATGTTAATAAAGAAGCTTTGAGAGAAATATATTTAAAAAGGAGGATTACACTTGACAATTTCTTTTCAATTCTAACAGATTAGTATACCCAGATCTTAGTTGAGCACAGAATGTTAAAATATTTTTTCCAGGGTAACGGTATCTATGACATAAAAATTTATTTTAGTACTGCATCACTACAGTTGCAGGATCAAAAGGAAGGAAAATCCAAGGTTACAGTGGCTTTGAAGGTCTCCATGGACTGGGAGATTCATGACAAAGAGAGATTGAAAAGTACATTTCAGGTTAAAACAAGATCAAATCAATTTAACTTCCCTGGCCAATCTACACACACAAGCTATCAACATGGATAGAAGCCAACATCCATCCCCTTGAGAAAGGCATAAACACAACTTTCAACCCCAAATATGAAGGTTCTTAAAAGTGTACTTCCCCCTTTTCTATTAATTAATTAATTTTCTATTAATTAGTTAATGGCATAAAATTGAAAAATTACATGGCCATGCCTATTTCAGTAACCAACAATAAATTTCCTAACAAGGATTCAAAGGGTGGCAATAATTTGACCAGCAGTAAACTTTACTGGACCACAATGGTCAGTAAACAAATTTATCTAATCTTGTAAGGCAGTTGAATACTGTTGTTCTCTGGTTCTCTCTGGCTTTTGAAACTATGGATATGGAAATGGTATAATTCACTGGATCACTAGAGTGTCATAGTTTAATAGTATTTCACAGCTATGATACATCATATTATATTATATTCACAGTATCACCTAGTAAGCTATATACTACCATAAAGTGATAACATAGTGTAATGAGACATCCAAACTCAATATAATGTGACACACAAGAAAATCAATGCCGCATATCATTAAAAATACTCTAGCTTAAAAAGGGAATACCTATGGGAATTGCATATGAATTTACAGATCATTCATTTCCTATATATTCTTACTGTATTTAATTTCTGCATATGTGTGTGCTTTTGCAGAGACATATAAAGTTGAGTTTGCAAACTGTGCCATTGTAGCACTTTATTTTCCAGAAGTTCAAATAGGAAATGCAAATATATAGAATAGTCTTCTGAGAAAAACATATAAGTAGACTTCAATATTTTCTTTCCTCTGCTCTTTAAAGGGAAATTAATTTCTTAGAACCTTTCATGAGAGAAATTCTAAGGTCTAAGTATAAAATTTATACCAAAAGGGTGTCAAGTCCAGTGCAGGGCTTTAGAGTGGGATGATGCAAATAACAGTGGATTGCTAGGAAGAGTTTAGTTCTCCCACTTAATAAATGTCTGACTTTGAGACAGTCATTTAATCTGTCTGATATTCAGTTTCCTCCTCTGTAAAAATAAAGGCGATATATTTGATCTTTAAGATCTCTTTTACTTCTAAAACGGATAACTCTATGATTCTGGAAGTCATGGAAAAACCTTGGGAAAATCATCATCAGTAAATATAGTTTATAAAACAGGATTATATGAGAAAATATTTTAAAATTCCATTATTTTCCATTCCTTTATCTCTCTTTCTGATATTGGGGGAACTGTCATTCTGCCCTTGCTTAGTGTCCTTGAGATTTGACAGTAAGCTGTATAAAAATTACCAGCCTCACTTTTTCTTCCAAATCATCTGGGTCTATAGCAAGACATAGATCAAGTTGACTGGAGACAGCTCTGGATACAGTGAAAAACTTTGGCTTTTTTGAGCTAAGGTCTTTAACAGATACAAAGGCTTCTTTTACCTAGTCTACTATAGATTGAGAGATAGGCAAAAAGACAGATATGTGAATAGATAAATATATGCACATATATGTATATATGCATGCATGTATGTGTTTGTATGTATATGTGTATCAGTGCAGGAGTGGAAAACCCCAAGGGTTTCTTGCTAAAACAGAAACAGTTATTTTTTGCATTCACACTGAGCCAATGAGGGTTCTAGAAAAATAATGAAGTTGGTGACTTTGCGCAGCCCTCCCTCAGTTAAATCTAATTTACTTGCATCTCATCACCTCCCTGATGTCATTGTCTTCTTCAACAATGTAAGACAAACAGCAACTATCATAACAACTTGATCTCTCACTAAACAGTCTAAGGCTCTGAGAACTTTACTCAAATGCAAATCCCTATGCACAGTGAAAACCTATTTGAACTTATTCTCCAATTAATAGTCTTCCCTCATCCTATCCTCCCCATCATAGTGATTCTTGACTATTATCTTTCAAACATCTTCTGTATCTCTCACTATTTGATCCCTTTTTTTCCACTCTTCTCTACTCAAACTTCCCTACTCCAACAATGTCCACTCTACAGCAATTCAATTTTTTCTTTGTAATTTATGTAATTCCTGCTCTATATGCAATATATTTGCTTTCATCATAGATCATTTCCTTTCCCACCTTGCCCAACTTCTGATTCTCATTGAAACCTCACTCCCTCTTCATTTCCAAATCTCCCTGGATCCTTTTACGGCATGTACTTTCACTCACCCTCCTCCTCCCTTCCCCAACTCATCATTCAAGATATGGAAGTTAGAATATTACTTGTTCCTCATTGCCATTTCAATAATCTCCTTCTGCCACCTCCACTTAACAACCTTTTTTTTTTTGAAGTTCACTTAATCCACATCCAAAAATGAAGCAAAATGCTGGTAACTATTACCTGTTGACTTCTAAAATGGTCCTACTTCCTTCTTTGCTGAATTCAATACCTGGCTCACACTCTAACTTTCCTTCCCAGCTTCTCACTTCATATTAGGGGACTTCAACATACACATTAATATTTTCTTAAGAACTTTAGCTTCGGGGCAGCTAGGTGGCACAGTGGATAGAGCACCAGCCCTGAAATCAGGAGGACCTGGGTTCAAATGTGGTCTCAGACACTTAACATTCCCTAGCTGTGTGACCCTGGGCAAGTCACTTAACCTCAATTGCCTGAGGAAAAAGCAAAAAAAAAAAAGTAAGTTATTTGGGGCAGCTAGGTGGCACAGTGGATAGAGCACCAGCCCTGAAGTCAGGAGGACCTGAGTTCAAATCTGGTCTCAGACACTTAACATTCCCTAGCTGTGTGACCCTGGGCAAGTCACTTAACCCCAATTGCCTTAGAAAAAAGGAAAAAAAACAAAACAAGAACTTTAGCTTCACAATTTCTCAAATAACTCATTTCACATAACCTCAGTCCCATATAAAGATGGTCATGTCATACCATTGATCTTGCAATCACATAAAAATGCAGACTTTCATTTTTATGAATTCTGAAATTTCTTATCTAATTACAATGAAATCTCATTCTGCCTTTCCTTCTGTCTTGCAACCCCAAATCTGTACTTTATATATACCATGACCTCCAGTCCCTCAAGTTCTTGATATCTTTTCTAGGCCATCAATAATGCAATAACTATATTCTTCTCCTTCCCTATATGGACCTCTTGCTGAATCTTTTCAATCCTGCATCATCCTGCTCTTTTAAATCCTTTGTCTTTTTATTCTATTCCTCATAGTGTCTTGTCAAGTTCAGCCTTGAATCACTTGTATCATCACAATCATTTGCCTCTATGCATACAACAGCTAAATGAAGCCAGAGAAAATCATGAAACCCTACTGACTGGATCCTCTACAAATATGTGTTATCACCTCCAGGCTCAAGTTTATATCCTGTGCTTGACATTCAAAGTATCTCATATCATTTTCCTCCTTTTTTTTTTTCAATTTCCTTATACATTTAATGTCTAACCTTTCCCTTTTTATCTCTCCCACACTCACCTACTCTGATCCAGTAACACTGACCTCTTTGCTATTTTTTTTAACAAACACTGCATTGTTATCTCTCATTGTCTTTTTCTTATGCTTAAGAATATTTTACTTCTGGGGGCGGAGCCAAGATGGCGAACTGCAGACACCATTCTCTGTGAACTCCTGAGACCTTCCTTCAGACCCAGACAAAGTGAGCCTTTGAACTGGTTTTGGAGTGAGGGCTCTGCCAAACATTTGGACTACAACGCACTTCTATCAAAAATCTACCTTGAAAGAACTCCGGAGAAGGTTAGCCTCAGGGGAAATCGGCCACCGGTCGCGATCAGACGCCAGCCGGGCGGAAGTCAGGGCTGCTATAGAGGGGCGGATTTTAGGCACCCAAGAAGCCCCTGGGAGATGCCTGGGCCACTTTGCTCTGCTTGCGGGCAGGTGCTTTGGCAGATCTGCCTTTGGTAAAGGGTGGATCGAGAGCAGCTGAAAACGTGGTCCTAGTGCGAATCTAGCCCAACCAGCCTCAGACCGGAAGTCAACTCGGCAAACTGCCCCAGGGCAAATACAAATTATTGCAGTTTTCTCTGCTTTTGACCAATATCCCAACTTTAAACCATGAGCAAGAAGCAGAAGAGAGCTCTCACCATAGACAGCTTTTACAGAGAAAAAATAGAACAGTCCCCAGATCCTGACATTATGAAAACAATCCCAGATGAAGCCACAAAGGCAGACTTAAGTTGGTCTCCCTTTCAGAAAGCTGATCTGGAAGATTGCATTAAGAATCTCAAAAGAGAGCTAGAAGAAGAATGGGGAAATAAATTGAGATCAGTGCAACAGAAATATCAAAAACTGGAAAATAAGACTGGTGAATTGGAAAAAGAAAACAATTCACTGAAAAACAAAATTGGTGAATTGGAAAAAATCACCAATTCACTGGAAAATAAAAATGGTGAACTGGAAAAAGACAACAATTCACTGAAAAACAAAATTGGTGAATTGGAAAAAGACAACAATTCACTGAAAAATAGAACAGCCAAAATGGAAAAAGAATGCATTGAATCAAGAAATTCAACTGGCCAGCTACAAAAGGAGCTAAAAAAGATAACTGAGGGAAATAATACTTTAAAAATTAAAATTGAACCAATAGAAGTAAATGACTCAATAAGACTTCAAGAATCAGTCAAACAAAAACAAAAAAA
>JAJPUD010001490.1:395812-430537 GCA_023553655.1 Myrmecobius fasciatus | reverse complement strand
AAAAAAAAAAAAAATCCAAGAAAAGATTATGAAAAAAAAAGTGAACCAACTAAAAAAGAAGATCTAGAGTCTTAAAAACAAAAATAACTCCTTGAAAATTAGAAATGGGCAAGGGGAAGTCAGTGAAGCTATAAAAGACTAAGAAATAACAAAATATAACATAAAGGATGAAAAAAATTGAACAGAATGTGAAACATCTTAGAAGAAAAACATCTGAAGAACAGATCAAGAAGAGAAAATAGAAGAATAATTGGACTACTTGAAAGCTGTGACCAAAAAAAAATCTGGATGCAGTAATGTAAAAATTAATCAAAGAAGACAGAACTTGAAGGGAAAGTAGAAATAGAAAAAATTCATGGATCACCACTCAAAGTGATCCTTTGTGGAAAACACATAGAAACATTATTGCCAAATTTTGAAACCCCCAGATCAAAGAGAAAATTCTGCAAGAAACAAGAAAAAAAATTCAAATATGCTGGACCCACAATTAGAATATATATATATATATATATATATATATATATATATATATATATACAACAGTATAAAACCTTTCAAAATCTATAAAGAAATAAGGGAGGAAGGATAGATAGAGAAGGAATCAAAAGTTAGGGGAAGAAGACAAGGGAGGGATCCATGGGGGGGATAGGGAAACAGAAAGAAAGGTTATGTTAATAGCAAAGCAAGTTAAGAAGCACAATTAAAGCAGAAGAGTTTGAAGGGTTAGAAAAGAAGAGATAAATCAAACTAAAAGATCCAATTAAGAGAGAAACCTGCATTATATGTCAACCACACTTATTTTTTTTTCAATGTATGTTGCTCTCTGTATGTGTGTATATAGATATGTATATGTGTGAGTGGGTTTGTGGGTGGGTTTTAATGTATATGTGTATATATATATGTGTGTATGTGTCTGTATGTGTGTGTATATATATATATATTCTCTCTCTATATATATATATATTCTGTATATGTATATAACATATATCTGTGCTTAACTATAGCCTGCTTTGGGGAGGTCAGGGGATGAAAGGGGAAAAATAATAAAGTAAAAGAAGTGCATAGCAAAGAATAAAAGAACAACCTACAAAGAAGCAAAGAAAAAATGAACACCCAAAAATATAATTTAATTTACTATTATTTATCCTTTCTTGAACTGGTAATTTATTGTTATATATTTTAAATCCTCCCTGATGTTCTGCTGGGCACTTGGCAATGTTCTGTTCTGTTTTGTTTTGTTTTTTTTTGTTTTTGTTTTTCTTTTTCTTTTTAATATTCTGTTTTTCTTTAATAAAATTAAAAAAACAATTATATTTATATATATATATTTAACAATGATCAAAATCAGTCTTCTTTCCTTTTTAACCTCCTCCCCCACCCACTGAAAAAAAAAAGAAAGAAGAAAAATAAAGCCCTTGTTAAAATATTTATAGTCAAGCAAATTAAATCTCTGCAGGAACGATTAAAAAAAAAGTTTCATTAGGTACTCTGAATGTTTACTGCTCTATCAGAAGGTAGGTAGCATGTTTCATCATTAGTCCTCTGGAATCTAGGTTGGTTAATAACACTGTCAAAGTTCCTAAGTCGTTCAAAGTTGTTTTGACTTTACCATATCTTGTTACTGTAGAAATTGTTCTCCTGGTTCTGTTCTCACTCTGCTTAAATTTATATGTGTTCCCAGGTTTCTCTGAAATGATCCCCTTCATCATTTCTTACAACACAACAGTGTTCCCATAGCATTTATATACTCATTATATATTCAGCCATTTCCCACTTGATCAGTTCTCCTTCAGATTCCCATTCTTCTTACCTCAAAGAGAGCTTTGAATAACTTTGTATGCCCTTATTTAGAGGTGTTTTTTTTCTTTGTTCTAATTCTTTCTTTAATCTGCCCTCCTAATTCCTCCTTCCCCTTTCTTTCTTTTTCCTCTTAAATTCCCTTTTGAGTAAAATGTATTTCTAATAAAGCACCAGCCCTGAAGTTAGGAGGATCTGAGTTCAAATCTGGCCTCAGACACTTAACACTTCTAGCTGTGTGACCCTGGGCAAGTTACTCAACCCCAATTGCCTCAGCAAAAAAAAAAAAAAAAAGAAAATAAATGTATTTCTGTACCCAACTATTGTATATATTCTTCCCTCCACTGACCAGTTCATGGGCCAAACCAGATTGAGGGGAGTCAACAGGCCTCCCATGGTTGGGATTCCAGACCAGCATTGTGAGGTTTCTCAAAAGAATTTGCAGGCTCAGATCCATGTCCAAAGAAGGAGAAGGAACCACTCCAGTACAGAACCTATGGGGCACTCATGCTTACTGGCCATTATCTGGATGAAGATCTACTTAGTGAAGGAGACTGAGAGGGAATGGAGAGACAAGTTGGAGCAAAACGAGGAGAAAGTGGTGTCTCAAAAACCTAAAAAGAAGAAATTATCAGGGAGAAGAAAGTGATTTTCAGTGACAAAGGCTGCAGAGAGACAAAGAAAGATGATGACCACTGACAATAGGTGATTGGATTTGGCGATTGAGATAATGTGTAACTGGAAAGAAGAGTTTCAGTTGAATCATGAGATTTGAAGCTAGAATATAAAAAGTGAAAAAGAATGGAAAAAAAAAGAGAGAGAAATCATTTATTGTAAATGATCTTCTCAAGGAGTTTAGCTACAAAGAACACAACTCCGATGAGTTGCCACCTTGTTCAAATGCCAAACATAACTCTTGCCAAGAAGACTATTTTATGGGGAACTCACACAGGGCAAGAACTCCCGTGACAGTCAGAAGAAAAGACCCAAGGACACTCTCAAGGACTCTCTTAAGAACTTTGGAAGTGATTGTATGGTATGGGAGACACTGGTCCAGCTTGGCGTGCCCTCATCAGAGAAGGTTCTGTGCTCTATGAATAAAGCAGGATGGAAGTAGCGCAAAGAAACGTGATCAACAAATTTGGGGAATCCATCCCAAATGTGCACATGGACTACTGATCAGACACACCGTAACTTGATGCCAACTTGTTGCCATTTTGGTCCTCTTGGAGAATGAAGGGCAACAATCATGCTGTACCACCTATAAAGGGAAGAGGAGAAATAGAGTGAAAATAGGAGAGATGGATAGATGAAGTAAGGTTTACATGGAGATGGGATAGATATTGGGATGTTTGGAGCAGCCAGGAAACAAGAAAAGATGAAAGATAATTAAGAGATAATCAAGATAGAGGTAATCTACTATAGAAGATGGAATTTATATTTCACTTATATAGGGAGAGGGGTTTGCTTGTCAAGGAGAAGGGTCACTTCATCTTGTGAGACAATGGTGATTGTAGAGATAGTGGCAGAAAACATCAGTGAAGTGAGATAAGGAAGCAGAGAAAGAGGGAGGGAGCTCTCACTGAATAGCCTCAGGTTTTTGTTTTTAATTTTGTTTTTCAGTAAAATATGAAATGAAGTCATTAGCTTTTATTTGATCTAGTCTAAGTTTCAGAGAGCTTTTTGCTTGGACAAGGTTTTGTAACTTTTATGCCATGCTATTCATTTCTTTTCCCATCCTTTCTTTCATAACTCTCATTAATTTTCCAATTGTTCCCTTTAGGGCTCTCATTCATTTACAAAAACATTTAAAACTTTAAAAACAAACAAACAAACAAAAAAAACAAAAAAACCTCTTGCTTCATCTCTTCCAAAACATCTCCTATAAAAAAGTTTTTAATTTTTTCTAAAAACTATTCTTGTTTCATTTCTTCTAAGATTTCTAGTTGAATTTGTGTCCAAACTCTGTTTTTCTTTGAGGTCCTGCTTATACATGTTTTAGAGTTATTCTTTTGTCTTTATTTGTGTCTTGACGGTTCTTGTCACCATAACCACTTTTTAATTTTAGAATTTTTTTTTGTTTGTTCAATCTTCCAGCCTACTTCCTGACTTCTTTGGACTTCATATTAAAGCCAGGTTCTGGGTAGTTCAGGAGGTAATATTTGGTCTGGTCTCTCTGTTGCTTTCTTGGGATATTGGGTGGGAGGATTTAAGGGACAGTTCAGACAGGATAACCCATGCTCTCAGTGTTCCCAAGTGGTCAGATCCATAAAACCCCTTGTCAGGGTTTTGTGAGTTCTTCATATGTGTTTAGGTCTAAACAATAGACCTCTGGGTTCATCCCATTGAAGGAGTTTGAGTAAAATGCTACTAGGCTGGGTCACTATCAATCAACTGGAAAGCTCCAGTGGTTCAGAGGGACAGAACTGAAAAAAATCTCCTTTTTTGGAGGGTTCCTGCCCAGCTTATTGCTGTATAGACTTTAGCCGTGTAGGAGGAGAAAACTGAGATGTTTTGCTCTGGGGATATGGAATGTGCACACCTGCTGCTTACTTCTGTACATGCTCCATTCTGGGAATATAGCCTATACCAGCAAGCTACCCTGTGACACTAGCTCTTGGCTCAGCTCTCTGTTCAATCTATCCTGTATAAATGTCTCAGAACTAGGTAGTGAGTGCCAGAAATGTCCCTTGGTACCGGTACCTGCTGTAGGCACAAATTCAAGCTCCTCTGTGCTGGATCTAGCACCTCCTCTTGTCCTAGTACATAGCCTTGTCCAAAACACACTCCTGGCCATACCTTAGCCCTAGGGTCTGCAATGTATTAACTTGGCTGAAAAAAAATGATTTTTTAAAAATTTCTCAATTTGGGTTTGGTCTGGTGCATTTTCTACATATTTGGAATTTTGTGAGCAGTTCACTGTACTTGTTCCTACTTTACCATCTTGTTTCTGTTTCCCATAGGAGTAATTTCTTTTCTTCTTTTTTTAAAAATTTACTGGTGCTTTTCACTTGTTTTTTACATTGTTATTTCCCAATTATCAGCCTCTTTCAATAGAATATAATCTTACAATAATAATAAAGTACAGTTAAGCAAAACATATTGGCCATGTCCAACAACATATGCCACATTTTACACCCAGAGTCTATTGCTTTTCTGCAGTCTCATTTTCGGTGATTTGAATTAAAGATAAATCATTGCATTGGTCTGAAATCTTATGTCTTTTAGGATTCTTTCCCTTAAACTATTGTAATTGCTAAATATTGTGTATATTTTTGGTTCTTATTTCTTTGCTCTGCATCAATTCATGCAACTTTAAAAATTTCTCTAAATTCCTCACATTGATTATTTCTCAATTTGCAATAATATTCCATTAAAATAGGTGTAAGTGCCTCTCCTTGGTACTTATCTTGTATTTTGTATCATAATTATTTGTGTACAAGTATTATCTCCCTGTTAGCTGGAAAGCTTCTTGAGGAAGCTATATCAGTGTCTGATTTCATCTTTGTATCCCCAGGACCCTATTATGCTTATTCACATGTATGCATATTCAGAACTTTATATCTCATGAATTCATGATTCCATTCATGTGGGCACAGGTACTATTATGGATCATAGCCTCTACTTCTCACCCAGTATTTCATGCCTTAGTAGATTAATTTCATGAGTTGCTGTGGTTTTTATGGAAATGAGTCATTCTTATACTTAGGTTCCCTTTCTGATGAAAAACTTACACACTTGGTCATTGGGCTGCACTCAAAGTACTTCCATCTTCCATCTGACATAGACTTTAATAATCCAGTGTCTGCTCTACATCATGTAGAATGAGACATTTGATTAGGACTGTAATGGAAGCCCTGAATTTAACACTTAATCTGTAGTTGTTGAATCTAAATTTTTAGCATTTTTATATTGGCATAAAACTTTTTTTAAAGTATCTTTTACAATTTTTCTTGCACAACAATGATAAGTGTGGAAATATGTATACATATATTCGATTTGTCAAGTATTTTAACATAATTAACATGAAGTGGATTTTCTGCCATCTAGGGGAGGGTTGGGGACTAGGGGGGAAAAATTTGTAACAGAAAGCTTTGTAAGGGTTAATGTTGAAGAATTACCCATACATGTTTTGCAAATAAAAAGTTTTAATAATAATAATAATAAAGTATCTTTAAATAAAGGCTATGAACGACAAAAATGTGTCGCCATCTCTCTCTCTTTTATTGCTAAAAGGGAAGTCTATCTATAACCACTGCATCTACTTCCTCTCTATTCACTCCCTCCTTAACCCCTTAAAATTCTGCTTTGTGTCCCTACTACTTTGTTTGAGCTGTTCTCTTAAAGGTCATCACTGCCCTAAATCTCCAAATCCAATGGTCTTTTTACAGTCTTCTTTATGCATCTTAACTTCTGTAGCACTTGAAAGGTTTGACCATTTCATCTGAAGACTCCCAACTGTCCTCCCATTAGAATATTCAGAAACTCTTCAGGAAAAGCACATATCACACACTCTCAGTTCATTTCCTGCCTTTCTAATAATATTCTAAGTCTTGCTCTAACTTCTTACTCTCTTCCTGAACCTTAACCTAAGTAGACCTCCAAGCATCTATTTTTGACACTTTTTTCTTCTCTCTCTACAATCTGTTTCTTGGCAATCTTGTTCACTTTTACAGCTTCAACTACAATCTCTGTGCAAATAACTACCAAAGTTCTACCTTTAGCCCTAACTTCTCTTCTGAGGTCCAGATCTACCTTTCCAAATGTTTACAACTATCAATGCCCTACCAGCACTTCAAATACAACAGGTCCAAAATGGAGTCTAACATCTTTCCTCCTTTTCTACATTTGTCTGTGGCAACACTCTTAATTCTGTTTCATTTTCAAAACCATAGATTTCTTTGGATTCTTTTCTCTCCTGTACTTATATTTATGTAGTCAAATTCTTTTTTTTTATAATAGCTTTTTATTTTCCAAAATGGATGCAAAAATAGTTTTCAACATTCACCCCTGCAAAACCTTTTTTTTCATATTTTTCTCCCTCCCTTCTCCCTACCTCTCCTAGACAGCAAGCAATCCAATATAGGTTAAACAATTAGAAATCAAACTCTTTTAAATTCCACCTCCAAAACACACAGGATTCTATCAACCACTCTAATCCAGATGCCTCTTATCACCCATCTGATTGTTTTCATTGTTTTCTCTGAGCCTTCTCCTCAACTTCAAAGTAATCCTAAATCACAACTAGATTAATCTTCCTTTAGGAAGAGACTTTGGTCCTATCACTATGTGTAGAAAAATTCAATAGGAGATTGAAAGTCACCTAGAGTTTAAAGAACCAGGTTAGTGGTCACCAGGCCAAAGGAGAGGTGGAATAACAATAAACTGATCAGGTGACAAGATCTAAAGCATGGCCATTTCTGTGTGTCCAGTGACAATGTGGTGGAGAGGGAGGTCTTGGGAAATGAATACATTGAGGAACTAGGAGTTTAGGGTTTGGGGGGAGTATTAATAGCTATGTTGAAATACCCTAGTATGGGGACAGGAGTTGGGGAGGAGAGACTGTGAGCAAGGCATTATGTTTCTGTTGTTTATCCTTCATTACAAAACAAAACAAAACACAATAATAATAATTTTTTTCCAATTACACATAAAGACAATTTTCAATATTCATTTTTTGAAAAGATTTTGAATTCCAAATTTTTCTCCTTTCCCTTCCCTTTCCCCTCCCCAAGATGGCAGACAATCTGATAAAATTTATACATATGCAATCATGTAAGATATATTTCCACAAGTCATGTTGTGAAAAAAAAAAACAGAACAAAAAGGGAAAACAAAAACATACAAATAAAAGTGAAAATAATATCCTTTGCTCTGCAATCAGGCTCCATCAGTTCTTTCTCCCAATGCAGATAGCCTTTTCCCCAATGAGTCTTTTGGAATTGTCTTGGATCACTGTATTGCTGAGAAGAGCTACATCTAACATAGTTGTTATTGTTATTGTTACTATATACAATGTGCCATTACTGATTCTGCTCATTTCATTCATCATTAGTTCAAGAAAGTCTCTCTTGATTTTTCTAAAATCCTCCTCCTGTTTATCATTTCTTATAGCACAATAGTATTCCATCATATTCATATACACTTTCCAATTGATACATATCCCTTTAGTTTCCAATTCTTTGCCACCATAAAAAAATATTTTTTTACATGTAGGTTCTTTCCCTTTTTCTTGATCTCTTTGGGATGCAGACCTAGTAGTGATTCTGATTCTGGATCAAAGGGAATGCCCTTTGATAACTCTTTGAGCATAGTTCTAAATTGCTCTTCAGAATATTTGGGTCAACACATGTGCAAGAATGTTTGTGGCAGCCCTTTTTGTAGTGGCTAGAAACTGGAAACTGAAGGGATGCCCATCAATTGGAGAGTGGCTGAATAAATTATGGTATATGAATGTTATGGAATATTATTGCTCTGTAAGAAACGACCAGCAGGATGATTTCAGAGAGGCCTGGAGAGACTTGCATGAGCTGATGCTGAGCGAAATGAGCAGAACCAGGAGATCATTATTCACAGCAACAAGAAGACTATATGATGATCAATTCTGATGGACATGGCTCTCTTCAACAATGAGATGTTTCAAACCAGTTCCAATGATCTTGTGATGAAGAGAGCCATATACACCCAGGGAGAGGCCTATGGGATCTGAGTGTGGACCACAACATAGCATTTTCACACTTTCTGCTGATGTTGGCTTGCATTTTGTTTTCCTTCTCAGGGTTTTTTTTTCTTTCTAGATCCAATTTTTCTTGTGCAGCAAAATAAATGTATAAATATGTATACTTATATTGGATTTATTATATATTTTAATATATTTAACATGTATTAGGCTACCTGCCATCTGGGGAGGGGGTGGGGAGAAGGAGGGAAAAATTTGGAACAGAAAGTTTTGCAAGGGTCAATGTCAAAAAATTTCCCATGCATGTTTTATAAATAAAAAGCTTTAATAAAAAAATAGAAAAAAAGAATATTTGGGTCAGTTCATAATTCCACCAATAATGCATTAGGTGATCCAATTTCCCACATCTTCTTCAACATTTATCATTTTCCTTTTCTTTAATACTGGTCAATATAATAGGCATGAGGTGGTAACTCAAGAGTTGTTTTAATTTACATTTCTCTAATGAATAGAGATTTAAAATTTGTCCATTTTTGAAGAGGACCAATGACATCATGAGTGACGTCTTAACTAGTAGCAAGTAAACTGGATTTAAATGAATTGAACAAAATCTCACTGTTTCTTCCAGAGCCATCGAAATCTAGTGGCAAGTCCCAAATCAGGATGAGTAGTAATGATCCCAGATATGGTGAATGACCCTGGCTTCTGTGATGTTTGAGCAAGCTGCTTTCGTGGCCATTGGAACAAGTTGTTCTCAACCACCCATTCCACAGAGGAGAATCTTCACATACTGAGGGCAAACACAAACAGATCAATGGATTTATGACCTGTTGGCTACCCTCACCTGGTTTAGCCTGTCTGCCTAGAAAGTTTCCCAGGGTGTGGTCTCTGAGCACATATAGGTTTTTGGAGCCACGGGGGACAGCAGCCCTTGAAAAGGGCTGGGCAGGCCCTCCCACCCAGGGGCTGGTCCTCCTTGGACTCACGTAGACAACAGCTAACAGAATCTGAATTACATAATAAATAGAGAGTGAGTGAAGCTCTGTATTTAGTAGTGCTTGTAGAGACTTGGAAGGGGAGACAAGGGGTACTCCAACCCCCCACCTCAATTAGTGATTGAGGCAGAAGGAAAACCAGTTCTAGAAAAAGTGGCCAGGGAGGCCTTGTAATTAGGAGAGAGAAGCAGGTTTCCATAAGAGATAGGAGATGGATGTGTTGAGAAAATACAAGACTTAAGGTGATAGCCTCAAATTAACCTCTTGTTACTTAAGAAGCAAGCATTCCAAAGCTTGCAGTTGGAGTGGGTAGCTGTAGACAGGGGAGTGGGGATTAGGCTGAATGGTGTGAGAATAAGGAAGCTGGATAATAAGACTGAATAATGCCTGGGAGGGTTTGAATCCCTAGAATGGGAAGGGTACCATTAAATGAATGTTTATTACTGAGGAATGAATTCAGCTAGATTATTAACCTTCCCACAAGTTTGGCCTCTGGAGAGAGTCCTCTGTGGGTGTTAGGCAGGAGTATGTGATGTAAACTGTGACTTTTGGGGGAAGGGTGGTCCTGGGCTGGAGAGACCCTGGGAAATCTCCAGCCCCTCCCAGGAGTTTCTCCAGAGACCACCCTTCCCCCAAAGGTCACCTGGCCTCTGGGAGGGGCTGGAGATTTCCCAGTGTCACAGTTTACATCATATGTACTTTAAAAAAGTCCACTCTTGGATTAGTCTTCCATTCCATTGCCGGGAGGTCAGACAAGGCCAGGACACTAGCAGATGGGGGATGGGATGGATTTCTCTCCTTTCTTTTAAAGGTAGAACTAGATGGAGGTGACTGGAAAGAACGACCCAAAAATAGCCCTTTTACAAATGGCACAAATCCTAACAAAATAACTACCAGACTGCTTGTTAGTTCCTCTCTTTAATCATCTCACTAATTCCTTAGTCCTGTGCGTCCAGCTCCTCCTGATGTTCACTCCCTCTCCTACTGCTATCTTGAAAGGGTCTTCTCTTACCCCTCCAGTTTTCTACTGTTCTGAAGCCTCATCTTTTACTTTAATAATACCTCATAATGTTATAGAATATTATTGTTCTATAAGAAGTGATCAGCAGGATGATTTTTGAAAGGTTTGGAGAGACTTACATGAACTGATGCTAAGTGAAATGAGCTGAATCAGAAGATCATCATACTCGGCAACAACAAGATTATGTGATAATCAATTCTGATGGACGTGGCTTTTTTCAACAATGAGATAATTCAGGCCAGTTCTAATAGATTTGTGATGGAAAGAGTCATTTACACCCAGAGAGATAGGGACTGAATATGGTTTACAACACAGTATTTTCACTTTTTTGTTGTTTGCTTGCATTTTATTTTTTCTCATTTTTTCCCCCTTTTTGAACTGATTTTTCTTGTGCAGCATGATAATTGTGGAAATATGTATAGAAGAATTGCACATGT
The DNA here is from genome assembly GCA_023553655.1 of Myrmecobius fasciatus. Taxonomy (NCBI): domain Eukaryota; kingdom Metazoa; phylum Chordata; class Mammalia; order Dasyuromorphia; family Myrmecobiidae; genus Myrmecobius; species Myrmecobius fasciatus. The sequence goes on along the minus strand of JAJPUD010001490.1, from coordinate 419,608 downwards.
TTAACATATTGGATTGCTTGCCAAGGGGAGAGGGTGAAGGGAAAGGAGGGAGAAAAAAAATGGAACACAAGGTTTTGCAAGAGTGAATGCTGAAAACTATCTATGCGTATGTTTTGAAAATAAAAAGCTTTAAATAAAAAAAAATGAAAATGTCACTATTTAGTCCTCAGTCCTTATAAAATCATCCCATAGTTCCCAAAGATATTTATAATTTTTAGCTATAACTTTTTTTGGGGAAAGAGTTCATTATCCAATCATGCTCTTCATTCAAGAATGTCTTCTGCCATTTACCTGAGGGGTATTTTCTGGGAGAATCACTATCTCACCTCAACAGCCTATCTGAAGTCTGTTTCTTCTCAAGCTGATTTTTATCATTGCCTGTTACATAAATGCCCTTTTCTGTCCCCTTCAGCAATCAAAATATCCTTGTACAAAAGGGTAAGTGCCTTATACATGTTGCTTCCGTGGTGCAGTGAATGAACAGAAAGTATGACCTGGCATCTAGACTTGAGTTTAAATTCTGTCTCATATGATTAACTGGTTTGGTATCTCCCCACCATGTCTCAAGTTATTTAATCTCTGTGGGTCACAATTTCCTTATCTGTAAAAATGGGGATTATAATAATAATTCTTAACTCATAAGATTGTTGTGAGGATAAAATGAAATAATATTTGTAAAGTGCTCTGAGAATTTTAAAGTGCTATATAATGTTTAATGACCTTGGGCAAGTCACTTAACTTGGTTTGCCTCAGTTTTCTCATTTGTAAAATGAGCTAGAGAAGAAAATGGCAAGCCACTGTAATATTTTTGCCAAGAAAAATCCAAATGGGGTCATGAAGAGTTGGACACAACAGAACACAAAGTATTTCTATACCCTTACATGTGTTTATGTTACTTCTCCCTCTTGAAATCAGGAACTATTCAAAAGATATAAACAGACAATTTTCAGGTGAAGAATTTAAAGCCATCTATAATTGTATGAAAAGATGCTCTAAATCTCTACTGAGTAGAGAAATGCAAATTAAAACAACTAAGAGGTACTACCTCATACCTCTTAGACTGGCTAGGATGACAGGAAAAGAAAATGATAAATATTGGAGGAGATGTGGGAAAAATGGGACACTAATGCATTTTTGGTGGAGTTGTAACTGATCCAACCATTCTGGGGAGCAATTTGGAACTATGCCCAAAGGGCTAGCAAACTGTGCATACCCTTAGATCCAGTCAGTTATTGGGTCTATATCCCAAAGAGATCATAAAAGAGGGAAAAGAACTCACATGTCCTTTCTCTTTCTGTAGTGACAAGGAATTGGAAACTGACTATGTACCTACCCATCAATTGGGGAATGAATGGAAGAAATGATGAGCAAGCTGATTTCAGAAAAGTCTGGAAAGACACAAACTGATGCTGAATGAAGTGAACAGAACCAGAACTCAGTAAAGGCAAGTCTGTGAGATGACCAACTATGACAGACTTAGCTCTTCTCAGCAATGCAGTGATCCAAGGCAATTCCAATAACCTTTGGATACAGAATGCCATTGGCATCCAGGGAGAGAACTATGGGGACTGATTGTGGATTGAAGCATATTATTTTTATCTTTTTTTATCTTTTCCTTTCTTGTGCTTTTTCCCTTTTGTTTTGATTTTTCTTTCACAACATGACAAATAAGGAAATATGTTTAAAATGATTGTACACAATTAACTTATATCAGATTGCTTGCTGTCTTGGTGATGGGGGAAGAAAGGGAGGGAACTGCTACTATTTTCCCCTTTAAGATTATCTTGTATCTGTAGTTATTTTCTCCAAGACTGACAATGCTTCTTCACACATTGGCCTTGAAGGGTGAATTGGAATAATTCCTGCTTACCATTGTTAGTTACTTCCAGAATCTCTCTTCCCGCCCTGACCCCCTGCCACTATCATTCTATAATGGTTCTCCCTTTGAAGTTTATTCTATTCAAATGTGATACCCAATCCAAACCCTGGCTGAAATTTCCACTGACATCTAGGTCATTCCTTCTCCATACTCACTGAATTCAGAAATGGCACCAGTTATTTCTCTGTACTTAAACTTTTGACTTTTTATATCAGGGATAACATACGTGTAGATGTTCCAATTTAACAGTTGACTTTTCATTTCCTCAATCTCCTGAAATCCCATGGCCTATTCTCTAATTTGACCTCAACCACATACAGTGTTATAGGAATAATATCTTGAATTAAGATCCATGCTATAGCTAGACATTCACCATGCATAGCCCAAGCAAGTTGGAAGGTACCTTCCACATAAGCTACTTCATTTGAGACTTAGTTGGACTAGGAGACTATAGCTTAAAACTTTGGTCTGGTTCCCTGGTCACCAAAGATATAAAAACCCAGTTAATGAATATGTAGTATTTCTTGTGTCTAAAAACTTTTTACTACCATCTAAATCAACATTCTCCTGATTTGGAACCATCATGACAAATGCAAAGGTTAGAGAGCTGCACTCAACAAAATCAGTGCAATATCTTTGCTAATTAACCTTCCCATGTTTTTACTGAATAAATTTCCTTCTACTAAAATTTATATATCAAAAATAGAGCAGTTATGGAGAAGTGAACAGAGTAATGCATTGTTAGTAGAGCTTCGAATTAGTCCAAGCATTCAAGAAAATAATTTGGAACTATGAGATTATAACTAAAGTATCTATATTCTTCAACGAAGAGGTTCTATTCTTGGACAAATACTTCAAGGAAATCAATGACAAAAGGAAAGGCACACATACATTAAAACATTTCATCAGTACTTTTTGTAATAGCAAGAAACTAGGGAGTGGCTAAACAAATTATGGTACAGGAATGAAATGAAATATTACTATGTTGTAAGAAATAATGAATATGATAAACACAGAAAAACATGGGGGAAATTTTTATGAGCTGATTCAAAGTCAAATTAGCAGGGTGGCTGCTTCTCTTCCTGCCTGCTGTCTCTACCCTGAGGATAATCCAATAATTAGTGCAAGTTCTTACCTAGAACCATCATATCATGAGATGTCCAGCCACATTGCTCACTTTATATTTCTGGCTCACAATTTTTTTAATAATACTTTTTTATTTTCAAAATATATGCAAAGATAGTTTTCAACATTCACCCTTGCAAAACCTTGTGTTCCAAATTTTTCTCTTTCCCTTTCCCATATCCCCTCCCCTTCCCCAGACAGCAAACAATTCAATATATGTCAAATATATAATTCTTTTATACATATTTCCACACTTATTATACTGCACAAGAAAAATTACATCAAAATGGGGGGGGGAATGAGAAAGAAAGTAAAAAGCAAGCAAACAACAACAAAAAAGGTGAAAATACTATGCTGTGATCCCTATTCAGTCCCCATTATCCTCTTTCTGGATAAGATGGCTCTCTCCATCACAAGTTTATTGGAATTACCCTGAATCACCTCATTATTGAAAAGTCATGTCCATCAGAATTGATCATCGCATAATCACAGCATAATTGTCTGTGTACAATGGTCTCTTGGTTCTATTCACTTATGAAGTCATTTTGGAGATGCAGAGGCAAATTCTACTTTATTGATCTGGATAATATTGGGGTTCATATTCTATCTCTGATGCCTAGAAATTATTAAAAAGAAAATCATTCACCACCACCATCACCCCCAGGACTAGAGTTTCCTTATTTGTAAAAATAAAGGATTTAGACAAGATGGCTGGCTAGCTAACATTTATATGGCACTTTAGGCTTTACAAAGTGTTTTACATATAGCATCTCATGGATACTCTCAACAAACCTATGATTTGTGGTAGATACTATTTTTTGATACCTATTTTACAGATGAGAAAACAGGCTGAAAGAGGTTACATGACTTGCTTACAGTCAGGCAAGATTCAAACTCATCTTCCTGATCCAAGTCCAGTGCTCTGAGGTCCTTTCCCAGTTAAAGATTTATGATATCAGGATCATCTTATTCAACGTTGTGTATCTTAGTCTTCACTCCCAAGGTACTTTGCCAAAAACTTAATCTTAATTTATTGGAACTCTCTGTCCTATCATTCAAATGGCTCATTCATCTGCTTCCTTTTTCCTTAGACTAGGATTTTTGCAGGCCTTTGGAGAGTTCTCTTGGGTCTGCAGCAACAGAGAAGTCTTAGTTTCATGTCCTATTCCATTTAGGGAAACTCACCTAAAAGTCGTCCTACTGGTTGGTCCACTCTGCTTTCTTTGTCTATAGAAATCCTCTTTCCTTTAAGTATTCCTTCTGATTCCTGGGAGTAATTGAGCTAGGCTAAAGTAGCCATGAGGACATTAACTGGCCAGGGAACTTAAATCTTTTGCAACTTGACTGCATTGCCCACCAAAGCCTGAACCTCCCAATTTGACTAAGAGTCAGTATTTGGAGGAGGAGGAGTATTTATCTTGAGTGTAGCCCCTCTGCAAATCACATATTCACTTGTGATTATCCTTCAGTGACTGTCTCTACAACCCCAAAATTAGAACTCCTAAACAACAGGGTAAGGGCAATCCAACCTAATCCACCAAGATTTATTTTACTTTGAAAAACACCGTGCTGGGTGCTGGAAATGCCAAGGCAGCCAGTTGGCACAGTAGATCCAATGCCGAATCTGGAGTCAGGCAGACTGACTCATCTTCCTGAGTTCAAATCTGGCTTCAGAAAACTTAGTAACTGTGTGACCCTGGGCGAGTCACTTAACTCAGTGTGCCTCAGTTTCCTCATCTGTAAAATGAACTGGAAAAGAAAATGGCAAACTACTCTAGTACCTTTGCCAAGAAAATCCCAAATGGATACACAAAGAGCTGGATGTGACTGAAAAAATGACCAAACAACAAGCCAGTAGGGATACAAAGGGAAAATTAAAAACAATGTCTACTTTCAATATAATATTTTAAAACATCATATGCTTAATCATCTTTGGAGAGTGCAAGAAGTAACCATGAAGAGATAAGAAAAACTCTCCATAAGAAATGCCACCTATGCTGAATCTTAAAGGGATGCTAGGGATTTAAGGGGCAGTGAAGGGGACTGAAAATACAGGAATTATCTCACACTAATTAAGGAACAGTAAAGAGGCCAGTTTTGCTGTACCATAGAGTAAATAGAGTAGAATGAGGCACAATAAGTGTGAGAAGAATGGAGTTCAATTGCAAAGGGCTTTAAATAATTCATGAATAACCAGGCAGTTGAAAAACCTTATGAATGGAAAGAGGGTGGTATCTGATAGAAAAAGGGATGTTTGAAAAAAAGGTAGGTTGGGGGTAAAGATATTGAGTACTATTTTGGACATATGAAGTTTGAAATGCTAATGTGATATCTAAATGGAGATATTCAGTAGACAGCTAAATAATATGAGACCAAAGCTGGAAATATAGCTTTTGAAGTAATCTATGGAAAGATGATAGCTCTGTTATGGGAGCAAATGAGATCACTAACGGAATATATAGAAAGAAAAGATCACTAAAGACAGCTCTGTAGTACATCAAAAGTTAGGGGATATGACATGGTCAATGATCCAGCAAAAGTGACTAGGGAGTGAAATCCCATGAAAGGGAAACTAAAGATGGTGATGAGTTTTTCCAAAGAAGTGGATGAAGGAATAATAGATTTCCAACAGAAAAATACTAAATTGAAGGAAAATCTGCTAAAATAGAAACCAAAAGGCAACATATTAAAAGAACACATGAGCTCACTATAAGTCAAAGCCATTAACCTCAAAGACAGGATACATACAAATGACTTAATTATGGTCAAGGAATGCTCTGTTTAAAGAAAATCCTTCATGTTAACTTCTATATTTCTGGTGTTTTCAGAGGCCACATCTGCATTACAAAACTAGACTTGAGTACTTGTAAATCATTTCAGAGTCACACAAATTTTTCTTCTTCAATTCCCTCCCATGGAACATCAAAACTCTTAACAGGCTTTAAAAGGAAGATTTTCCCCAATTGCCTCAGCAAAAAGGCAAAAAAAAAAAAAAAAAAAAAAGGAAGATTTTGCTTCTATTTGTTACTAAGTTTTCTAACCTGAATCTGTTAAAGACTAGAGTTGAAAATAGAGTTTACAATCTACAATTTTATGCTGTAATTGCGATTTATTTTCAAAATTGTATGCAGGTTAGAAATTTTAAAAATTGGTAATTTTAGCTGACTGCACCAATGCCACAATCATATATGGAAAATTTCTGGATACATTTGCTTGATTGTTGGGGTCTTCTTTCACTTTCTGCACCATTCATGGAGACATTTGGCTAAATTATTGTTTTACATATCAGACTAAAATCACAGAGACATATTGTAGATATTCAACAATAGTCCAGTAGAATGTAAGTTTCTTCATACCAGTACTGTATCAATTTTGCTTTTGTAACCCTATAACATAGTACCTGATATCTAATAGATGCTTGTTGATTGATTAGTAAATAGATAGATGGAATAGATTTCATCTGAGTGAAATTGCCATGACAACCAGCTTGGCTGGACTCTAAATCCAAGAGAATCACTGTGTGCTTTAAACCATCAGACCTTATTTTAACATGATTGACATGTAGTGGATGTCCTGCCATCTAGGGGAGGGGTGGGGACTAGGGGGAAAAATTTGTAACAGAAAGCTTTGTAAGGGTCAGTGTTGAAGAATTACCCATACATATGTTTTGCAAATAAAAAGTTTTAATAAAAAAAATTAAAAACAACAACAACAACAACAACAACAAAACCAGCAGACCTTCCTCCAGCCTAATCCCTACAGCCACTGATGAAGGGAGAAATCACTGTAGTGAAAATGCTTTACCTTTCTCATCACTACTAGCAAGAGCTATTAGATAGCAAATATCTGGTCTACAATTAGCCCAGTGCTCAAGGTCATTATCTGGAGAGATAACTCCTGTGGAACCAGCTACCTCCTTCACCCCACCCCCCACCCCACCAACTGCCAATCAACAAATTGCCACTCACAAGCCAGGTGAGTCAGCCCAACTGAAACAGTGAGGAGCCCTAGGGAGAAGTAGAAGGCAATGTGAGCCAGGAAATTCAACCACCTTGACCTTCAGATTTCCCCAGATCTTGATGGAAACAGTCCAGGACCCAGGAGACTTGGAAGGAATACTAGTTCCAGCCAAGTGGCAAATGAATAATTCAGCATCAGAAACTAATGAATATTTAGCAATGTAAATAGTATTAAAGAGGAATTATCATCTGCTTACTGCTGTACCCAAAGGACCACAAGATCTTTCCATCTGACTTTTCTTGCACAATATAACAAATATGAAAAAAAATCAGCCCAAAAGGATAATACTCTATTGCAATCCAGAGTCTCCAGAGTTCTCTCTTTGGATATGATTGGCATTTTCCATCCCAAATCTATTGGTACTGCCTTGATTCACTCCATTGCTGAAAAGAGCCAATTCCGTCACATAATTCGTTACTGTGCACAGTGTTCTCCTGGTTCTGCTCACTTCACTCATGTTAAGTCTTTCCAGGCTTTTCTGAAATCACCCTGCTCATCAATTCTTTCTCTCTCTCTCTCTTTTTTTGCTGAGGCAATTGGGGTTGTGACTTGCCCAGGGTCACACAGCCAGGAAGTGTTGTGTCTGAGATCAGATTTGAACTCAGGTCCTCCTGAATTCAGGGTTGTGCTCTAACCACTACACCAACTAGCTGCCCCTGCTCCTCAATTCTTACAGAATAATTCCATTATCTTCATATACCATAACTTAACAGGCCATTCTCCAACTGATAAGCATCCACTCAATTTCCAGTTCCTTGTTCTTGGTTGGATCCTCATCCATCCAGGTCATGTCCACTAATCCTGGGGAGTGGGAAAGGTCTCCAAGGCTCTGTCCTGGGCCCCCTCTATTCTCCATGCATTCTATTTCACTTAGTTATCTCATCAACTCCCAAGGATTCAATTATCATCTCTGTCCACTTTTCTCTTCAGCCCTAATATCTCCAGCCGAGTTCCAATTATCTTTTTATCATCTTCAAATACATGTCATGTACACTTTTAGTCATTACATCCTAAACTGAATTCATTCTCTTTGCACTCAAACCCTCTCCTCTTCCCAAATTTCCTATCCCCCCCCCCCAAAGGAATCACCATTTTCCCGGTCACCCAGTCTCAAAACTTGTGTCATCCTGAACTCATCCTCTCTTCCTCCCTGCTACCATATCCAAAAAGTTGTCAAGTTCTATCAAATCATTCAATCAAAAAGATCAAATGAAATATTTGTAAAGTGCTTTGCACAGTACCTGGTACATAGTAGGCTCTATATTAATGCTTTATTCTCTTCCCTATTCCCTCCTATCATTTCTATCTTTATAACATCTTTCTCACTTTTTACCTGCAGTTCTTTCTGCTCCATGGAACAAGCAACCACTGGTGTCTTGCTGCCCTTTCCACCTCCTCTTGTGTATTGTCTTTTTTTTTTTTCCCTATTTAGTATCATCATGCACAGTGCTGTTTAATAAACGTTGAATGAACTAAATTTAATATGCTTCCTTCTTTTTTAAAATTTTAATTTATGAAATAAAACAAGCATTTCCATAACACAGAATAATGAATGCATATGAAGCTGCAATTCTATTATGTACAAATTGCTATTCCTATGGAATATTTTACGTAAATTTTTTTCTTCTCATTCCCCCCATGACTACCATTAGTGTGTGTATATATATGCACATATATATATATATGTGTATAAATATGAAATTATTCTATACTTATATTTATCAGTTCTTTCTCTGGATGCAGATAGGATCTTCATTTGTAGTTAATTTGGGTTTATAACCAAAATAATTTATTCAAGGTTCTCAAAACAATACTGCTATTACTGTATATAGTTGTCTTGGTTTTTCTTTCATTTTTCATTATTTCATACAAGTCTACCATTTTTTCTAAAATTGATGATGAGCTCATTATTTTTTATAGTACAGTATTCCATTCTACCATGTACTAAAACTTCAGTGATTCCCCAATTGATGGATTTCTCTGCAACATCTAGTTCCTTGCCACCACATAGAGAATTGCTGTAAATATTTTAGAACACATAGAATCTTTTCCTCGTTTAACATGTGGGGACCTAATTCCAGATTGCTCTCTTAAATGTTCCCTTCTCTTTTGACACTGTCACCACTCAGGTGCCAATCCTCCCCACCTCTTACCTGGACTGTTCAAGGATATCAGGAACACCCCATAATACACAGTAAGGGCCATCTCCAGCCCTTCTGATCTACATCAGGCCATGGACCCACATAGTTCTGGAGGGGCTTGCATAGCCGTCTGGCACTTATGTCCAATTCACTTGCATACCATGGCATACCCTCCCTGATATCTTGATCCTCTAGAAGAACAAAGGATAAACAACAAAGGCCTGATTTTATGTCCTACTTGTTCTATGCATAGGTTGCTCTGGGTTTGAAAGATCTTAAGAGTGTCTCATGTTGTGCCCTGGGGATATGCCTTAATCTTCCACAAACTAAGTATTTTGCCAGTTTCCAAATACTCATTCACATCCTGATAATCTCTTTTCTGTATAATTTATTGAATTCCCATTCTTTTTATTTGCAACATAAAAGCAAGAAATGAATACAGTTTTAATAATCCAGTTTATTATCTGTGTGCTTAAGCTCAACTCTGTAATGACTTTTCCTGGCAGAAAATAAAATATACAGATGAACAAAACGGGTAGAGAATTAATAGAAATGGAGCTTCTTAAAAGTCTTTTTACAATATGCTTCCCCCAAAATGTTAACACTGGTAAATATAGTTTTTAAAAATTATATGTAATGGCAGAGAAGCAAGTTGAATCATTGTTTTATTTAGAGCACACAAGTGAAAATTAGACACAGGAGAAGCATGTTAATTGGTTAAAACCTTATTAGATTCTTGAAACTTTTTGTAGAGCTCCTATCTGGAAATTGTACAGGGGTAGTTTCTAAATCTCCCTAGTTAATAATTCAAAATATAAATATATGGGCAAGTAACATAATGTGTAAGCCATTTTTAAAGTGACTATAAAGAGTCCTCAAGTCCTCATTTGATTGGAGTATTAATCCTGTTTCACTTCTCCCTTTAGATGTCTCTTCACTCTAGAATAGGGACTGATAGAATCATCCATCACAAAATCATAGAGCACTCTAATCCAGGAGTTGTACTGAGGCAAATTGTCATAATATTCTGCTGCAATTTTTTTCACCTGTGGTCAAAACAAACAAAAAAACCACATTAATACATGTAAAAGATAAGGCAGGATAAGGCATTTTATATATATAGTATTAATACTTTATATGGTTGACAGGTCTTGATCAAAATTATAAAATGTTTCCCTTTATTTTAGGGATTAATGACTTAGATACATTGTAGAGCAGATAAAACTGTCTCAAGGCTAAAATTAACTTCACAATACAACTGGTCAGGTCCAGAAATCCTGGAGTGTCTTTTCTTCGAAAATGAACAATTATTTTGTGTAACTTCACTACAACTCTTTACAGGAGAGACAACCACTCCCTTAGCCCTAAATAAATACCTCTTGTGGTTAATTTGAAAAGTCTCAGGATTAAGCAGGATAATGCTGCTAAAGTGACCATTTAATATGATAATTACTTCCTAGAATTATATTTGGATCTACAAATAAACACTAACACAACAAGCAAAGAGGTACACCAAGGGAATTAAAAAAGGCAAAGACAATATGTATGAAAAAGAATGACATACTGTAAACAATTATTTTTATTAAAAAAACAGTAGCAGAATACTTCCATATCCCCAAGGCACAATTTTAAACACTACTGAGGTCTTTCAAACACCCTTTTGAGAGGTCCTGCTTCAGTTTTGTTCTCCCAACAATCCAAAAATTCTATGAAATTTTTCTACAAGGGTGGAACAGAAGTTACTTTTTCTTTGGGAAGAAAGGAAGCAGCTTATGGAATCTTAAAACTTTTATTTATGTCTATCAACATTTAGTATAGTATTAAAATTTAAAAAATTTAAAAAACTAATTTAAGTAAAAATAAATGGAAACATTATGAAAATAGTGTTGATCTCATGGTCCCCCTGAAAGGAACTCAAGGATCCTTGGACCACACTTTGAGAACTAGCTGTGGCAGAGCACTCAGAGTCAATAATTTACCCTCCTTAAAAGGTCACACACAATTTCCTCTCCCCAAAGTGTAATCCCTCAGAGACTATTCATTTACAATGTATCTATTTTGTATGAATGGTTAACATCCCTAAACATCTAACAATCTGATCTGGGTGATTCCCAATTGTTCATTAAAAGAACCGAGGATCAAAAATTTAAAAAAAAAAAAAAAGAAAAGAAAAGAAAAGATAGAAGATTTATAGTCTGAAATTCCCAAGGAATGCCAGAATTTTCAGAATAGCAAAAATTTTGATTATGTGATGAAAAAGTAATGGAATGATACTCCGTATCTAATTCTTAATTTTAACCCCTAAATTGAATTTCAAATAAAAGTGACCTAACATTTTAAAATTATGAAAATAAAGCAAAACCAAAACCAAAAACAATTAAAATGATCACTGAAACCACCCCCCACCCCCCTTCAAGCTCAATGCTCTTTTCACAACAATTTTTTTTTTCCGGGAGGAGGGGGAGGAGGCAATCAGCTTAAATGTCTTGCTCAGGGTCACACACAGCTAGTAAATGTTTAAGGCCACATTTGAATACAGGAACTCTAGTTCTGGTGCTCCATCCATTGCACTACCTACCTAACCTCAAAATACTTTTTTAAAAAAAAGTTTTTTTTTTTTTAAAATGGGCTAAAATTAAGATAGGTGATCTTGACCAAGTCTTTTAGCTCTATAAATCTATTTCTTCTTTTTAAATTCAAATGAGATAACTTCTAGCTGTAACAAGTCCAGGAGAGCCAATATCAATATTAGCTAACATTTATGTAACGCTTATTATATGCCAGGGATTGTGCTAAGTGCTTTAAAAATGTTATTTCATTTGACTCTCACAACCTTGGGAGGTAGGTACTATAGATCTTATTTTTCAGATGAGGAAACTGAAGCAAACAGAAGTTACCTGACTTGCTCAGGATTGCACAGCTAGTAAGTATCTGAGGCCATATTTGAACTCAGGTCTTCTGGCTTCAGGTCCATTACCCTATCTATGTTATCTTATTTGTGGGGTAGATCAGAAAATTCCTAGGTGGTCTGCTACTTTAACTAGGAAAGAGAAAACAAGGCAGGGCAGGAAATTCAGAATCCTTGTTGATATCATTGCATTTGGTGTCAACACTTACAGAAATGCTAATTCTACCTAAATTAGACCAAATTTCCATCATACACAAGGTCTGTAAATTACAAGAAAAGTGATATCTCTCAGAAACTTTCAATTCAAAATGTGTTGAGCTTTTCTAGTTCAACCATAAAGAAAAAAAAAATTCATTTTATCCCTTAGGAAAGAGGAAACAAAAATACAAAGCTGAAAGCCTGGCACTACACATTTGCTATTCAGACTTTCGCATGGCTATAATAACAGAATAGCTGCATAATAGTGTTAGATTACACCACAACTGCTTGGCTGTTTTTAAATTTTACCAATGGTAAAGTCCCTAGGCTTTAAAAACAAAATAAACCCTGCCATAACTACTCATCCCAGTGATAGAAATTCCCTCATGTCTTTAATGCAAGGGAATCTAACAGGAAGAAAATAAATCACTCTGGAAAGAAAGAAGAAATTGTGCTAGATCCTACCACACTGAGACAAATACTTAAGTTGTTTCCAGGGAGCCCAGTTATGTAGGACAGCCCCCCTTCTCCATAAAGACAGGTTGATTAGATAGTAAAGAGGGTAAAATGAAGTAACATTTGCTCATCTAGAAGTTATATTTCTGAATTGTCTAATCTTTCCCAAGAAAGCCTGGCATACAGGGGTTGGGGACAGTTTTTGAGATTCTGCCTGGAGGAATCAGAACTCAAAAGCTTTTTTTTGCACGCTATCTTTAAGATATCTTTAAGAAGCTATAATGATAGCTTCTTAAAGTTCTAAATCTAGTTAGAGGTGATGATGATTAGTAGAGCCTAAGAATTTCTCAAATACCTCTGGCAACAAAGTAGCAGCAAAGAAGAGGTGGTTTTGTGCAGTGGGAAAAGTGAGATGTAGAGCCAAAGGTTCAAATCATAGTTTGCTATTTACTAATTGTGTCATCTTGGGCAAGTCAACTTTGGGCAACTTTACCTCACTCAAATCCAATTCATGCAGTAATCAAGATATCATTAGACCTCTTCAAGTCAAAGGAACAAGAGGATATCGGTCAAGTTACTTCACTTTTGAGCCTCGGTTTCCTTATCTGTAAAAGTAGGGAGCTGGGTTCCATGATCAATAATACTTTAAGAAAGGGAACCGCTGACTTGTCAAAATTGTTCAGGAAAACCATGTGTCTTGCCAAAGTGTTCGTCCAGTGAGAGTACTCTCTTTCAAAGGCTTTTTCTATCTTACTCATGAACCAGTCAGAGAGAAATCTGAAGACTCAGCAATTGCATAAATCAAACTGGAAAGATAGAAATTGATTCCTCAGTGACCTTAGTAACATGGACTCTTCTCATTAATACAATTGGAAGTTTTCTTAAAATAAGTAGCTAAGATTATATTAACCATCCAAATTAGATACATTAGGAGTAATCATTCTAAAATCTCTTTTAACAAATGAGAAAAATACTTACCAATGGAAGGTTCTTTCCAGGAATATTGGGAAAGTCATGATGTTCATTATGATAACCTACATTGAAAGTTATTAAGTTAAGAGGTCCATAGTAAGAAAAGGTTTCATGTCCTTTTAAAAACATGTAATGTTCAGCTATGAAATGTCCAGAAATTGGGTGTAAACCTAGGCCAAGTACTGATCCCGCAAATACATATACAAGAGATTTGATTCCAAAAAAATAGTAAATAAAAATATCAAAACTCAACTGAGTTATCAGATTGATAACTTCCAAGTAGGTAATTGGCTTGGGGTTGATACACATTGGTCGAAAAGCATAAATGAGTGGCTGAAGAACCACCCATATAAATTTTCTAAAACGGGTACAGAAAAACCAGCCCTCAAAATTGGTGGGAATATCTACATCAATACCCTCTCCTCCTAGGTAGCGATGATGATCCATGTGGTACCTCTTGAAGGAAACAGAATATGGAACGCCAAAAGGAAGATTTGCAAATATTCCAAAATACCGGTTCCAAATGGCCTTGTAGTTGCCAAAAGCAAGGTTGTGAGAGATCTCATGAATAGCCAAAGTCATTGAATGACTAATGCAGCTGCCAAAGGCGTAAGACCAGAACAAAACCCATTTCCAGTCCAAGTCTTTTACTAAGTAAAATGCAACCAACTGTGCAAGAACCATCAAAATCACAATCCATATCAAGTTGTAATCTGGTTTCATCAAAGATTTTATTTCTGGATACTTGGCTGTGAAAAGAAAAAAAAAAGTTAGGAATAAGAAAATAAATACTGAAACATAGTTCAGCACTCCAAACTAAATGAACTTATACATCTGAGTTTTCAAATTACATATAATTTTGACTTTTGTCAGAAACAAACTTTGGCCTCAATGTAAGTACACACAGCCTAGCCTGGTGTCAGGAAATCTCTGTTCTATAATGCTAATCACAGAGATAAATAAAATAATGCTTGGCATTTATGTAGTGCTTTTTTTGTACTTAAACACTCTGTGATTTGATCCTGATAGAATTTATATAGTGTTTAAGGTTTGCCACATGCTTACAAATATTTTTTGATCTTCACAACACTGGAAGATAAGTGCTATTATAATCTCTATTTACAAGATAACAAACTGAAGTAGGCAGGTTAAGTGACTTGCCCAGGGTCACAAAGATCTCAAATATCTGCCTCTTACAAGCAGAGTTGTAATGAGTTACAGAGGAAGAAACTGGGGCAATGACCAGTGGGATGTGAACCCAGGTTTTCCTGATTCATGTTACTTTCACTACATGCAATTCTGCTATTAAATGGTAGTACAATTTTAAGCAAATCAATCAAATTCTTTCAATCTTAGCTTCCTTACGTACAAAATGAATGGAATTGGAATACGTGAATTTCTTTATTTTAAAAAATATCTATAGCTCTAAAAGTCTGATTCTAAAATTGTGATTATTATTTTGAGAGGACACTAATTTGATCTGTCTGATTCTTATCTTCTGTGTTCAGCATACCAGCATTTAATTTTGAAATGGAAATATTTAAAATCAACAACAAAACACCTTTGTATTTCAAGATAGGTATACATACTACTAAAAGGCAACTTCTGTGAAAGAGAAGAGAACTGCAAAGTCTATGACAGACTGTACTCCTACTTCTCAATTTTCACGTTCTAGCCCTAAACCCTAGGCCCCATCATCCCTAATTGCTATCGCCTTTGATTCTACTCATGTATGGTCCATGAATTTTTCCTAAGTCACCAAAATGTACAAAAAGAGAGTACATCCAACAATAACCGAAAAACATTCACATTCATCTGCATCTAGCTGTATGTTGGGACATGGAGCCAGAGTGAGTTCAACACTTGTGGCATTCTGTTATCCAAGACAAGTTCTTTCAACTTGGGAGTGAAAGGGATGGCTTTAATGACCTCCAAGGTCCCTTCCAAATTCTAAATTATGATCTTTTTTTTTTTCCTCCTATGCACAGAAGTACTACCTACACAAAGAAAACTGCTTCAAGGCTGAAACCAGTGGATATCTTGGTTATCTTGGGATGACTATGGGGCTTTCTCAAGATACTGGATCTTTCTGACAAAAGTTTTTTTAAAGAATGTTCTAGACAGGGCAGCGAGATGGTACAGTGGATAGAGTGACTGCCCTGAAGTCAGAAGGATATGAGTTCAAATCTGGCCTCAGACACTTAATACTTCCTGGCTGTGTGATCCTGGACAAGTCACTTAATCCCAATTGCCTCAGCAAAAAAAAAAAAAAAAGTTGTCCAGAACCCAGACAGAAAAACCAGCTCTTCCCCACCTCCCAACAAGGAAGGGGATTGTAGTGGAATATTAAAAATATTATTTGGATATAATGGAGAGCTAAAGGCTAGAGGCCAGGAGATAAAAAGGCAAATAACACAATAGTCAAAAAGATAATATATAGTCAAGAATAAAATAGTCAAAATAGCAGCCCTTTTTGTAGCAGCAAGAAACTAGAAATTGAGTGAGACCCCATCAGTTGGAGAGTGGATGAATAAGTTATGGTATATTATTGTTCTATAAGAAACTATCAGGAAGATGATTTCAGAGAGGCCTGAATAGACTTATATGAACTGACTCTAAGTGAAGTGAATAGAACCAAAAGAATATTATATACACCAACAACAAGATTATGTGATGATCAACTCTGATGGACTTGGCTCTTTTCAACAATGTGGTGATTCAGGCCAATTCCAATGGATTTGTGATCAAGAGAGCCATCTCCATCCAGAAAAAAAGACTGTGGGGACAGAATGTGGATCACAATATAGTATTTGCTCTTTTTCTGTTGTTGGCTTGCTTTTTTTTCTTTCTCATTTTTTCCCTTTTTGATCTGATTTTTCTTGTCTAACATGATAAATGGGAAATATGTATAAAAGAATTATACATGTTTAACATATACTGGTTCACTTGCTGTGTAGGGGAGAGGGTGGGGAAAGGGAAGAAGAAAAACTTGCAACATAGGGTTTTGCGAGGATAAATGCTGAAAACTATTTTGCATGTATTTTGAAAATAAAAAGCCATTTTTTAAATCATAGATTTAATGTTGGAAAAGCTATGTTAGAAAACATCCAGTTTAACACCATAATTTGAAGTTGAGGAAGCTGAGATTTGGAGGGAAGTGACTGGCTTAAAAGTTATACAGGAAACACCTGGTAGAACTCAGCCAATTAGTGATGGTTGGTTCTAGTAGGAGTAGAGAGGGAACAACGAGTCTTTGGAGAGGTTCAACTGAGGGGAGCACTTGGCAACTGCCTAATGGTAGTAGAGTTAGGGGGAGGGAAGGGATGACTCTTTAATCAAATCCCCAAAAGAGAAAATTAACAAGAAAGGCAGATGATGAGAAGGAAAGGAATGTGAAGAGGAGTTGTTTTAGGTATGTTACATCAACACTGTGACAAGTTAAAAAACAATTTAGATTTTGCAGCTTTATTGTATACCTTATTCCTTATTTTGATTGTTCACTTTTGCTAGTATTATTAAATAAATTATATATATCCTATCTTTCTAGCTACACATTTCAAGTTCTTGGAAGGTAAAAATCATGCCTTATTCATCTTAATTTGACAAACACATGTCTTTGTACAGGTGTTCTCTAAGTGTTATGACTATTAATTAGGTAGCTAATTCCTATTTGGAAAATCCTTTTTGTAAAAAGATGTCAATTCTTAATCATATATGTCCATATAAAGAAAGGAAAGGGCCCCACATGTGCAAGAATGTTTGTGGCAGCCCTTTTTGTAGTGGCTAGAAAATGGAAACTGAATGGATGCTGATCAATTGGAGAATGGCTGAGTAAATTATGGTATATGAATATTATGGAATATTATTGTTCTGTAAGAAACGACCAGCAGGACAATTTCAGAGAGCTGGAGAGACTTACATGAACTGATGCTGAGTGAAATGAGCAGAACCAGATCATTGTACACGGCAACAACAAGACTATATGATGATCAATTCTGATGGACGTGGCTCTCTTCAACAATGAAATGTTTCAAACCACTTCCAATTGTTCACTGAAGAAAGCCAGAGAGAGGGATGTGAAATGTGGACCACAACATAACATTTTCATGCTCTCTATTGATGTTTGCTTGCATTGTGTTTCCTTTCTCTGATTTTTCTTTCTTGTAGATACGATTTTTCTTGCACAACAACGATAAGTGTGGAAATATGTATACATATATTCGATTTGTCAAGTATTTTAACATAATTAATATGTAGTGGATATCCTGCCATCTAGGGGAGGGGTAGGGAATGGGGGGGGGGAAATTTGTAACAGAAAGCTTTGTAAGGGTTAATGTTGAAGAATTACCCATACATATGTTTTGCAAAAAAAAAATTTTTTTTAAAAATCATATATGTCAATAAATTACGAAACTTTTGATATTTATCTCTTCTGTAGCAGCATCTAAATTGATAGATACTTCACCTGATACATTTAATTGAACAAGGTGATATAAAAACAAAAAATATCATTAAAATTTGTTTTAAAAAACATGCAAAGTACATTCTAACATTTCCTACAAACTGTTTTTAATGAAGAATAAACTCCAACCCTTAACACTTATAACCCTAAGTAGGATTCTTGATGAATCTAAGATTATTTAAGGGTGGATATGCTATATGCACTTCCTTAAGGACTGAATGAAAACAGCATGACTAACATGGAAATGTTAAAAACGGTTGTACATTATAACCTATATTAGATTGCTTGCTGTCTTGTGGAGAGAAGGGAAGGACAGGAGGAAGAAAAAAGGTTGGAACTCAAATCTTACAAAAAAGGAAATGTAGAAGATTATCTGTACATATAACTGGAAAAATAAATTGCTATTAAAAAAATGTTTTTAAACTGAAGGGAAAGGTTAAGGGAAAAAAACAAACTATTGTCAGAAACGGAAATTGTCCATTAATTATATTAATATATTTAACTGCAAAAAAAAAAAATCGTGGACAAAAAATGCTCTATACATCATAATGGCTACCCCTAGCCAGACAACACACAGAGCAATTTAGGATTTGGAAATGGAAGGAACTGACAATCCCACTAAGTGTTCACTTGATGACTTCTTTAATCCTTCCTTCTATAAAAAACCTCTTCTCACCCCCTCTTAATTTCAGTGCTTTCCCACTTTTAATTATTTCCTATTTATCCTGAATAGAGTTTGCTTTGCATAATTGTTAGAGTGCTTTTCCCGTTAAATTGTAAACTCCTAAAGGGTAGTGATTGTCTTGTGTGCCTTTTTTGTATTCCTAGCACCGGGAACATAATTAATGTTTATTGATTGTGATTGATTCCCTCTCTGAAGTTCCAGTTTCTATCCTCTATAGAAGGAAATGGCTTCGATGGGGTCTAAATCACCTATCCTTAAACCCAATAACTCCAACGAGTAAGAAAGTATACTGAGCTATTTGAAAAGTTCTACCCCAAGACAGGTGTCTCCATGTTACCTCCTCAGTGAATGAGAGCAAGACAAGCCCCAATTCAGGTTCTAGCACGTCTGCGTGATGCTGATTTAAGCAAAATGTACCACAAGCAGTGGCTCTCTCCGCAGCCCTGCACTGCTCGGATGACTAATAGATCCCGGGCAGCCGGAGGCCCCCTTTGGGGGCCTCGGCCCGGCGGCCGGCTCCAGGGTCCATCTCCATCGCCACGTCCCCCCACCCCCACCCCGGGCCTTCTCAGTCATCTCTGGGGCAGGGAGGAAAAAGGATGTGGGGGTGGGGGAAGAAGAAGCGACAGATTCGAGAGGAAGCAGCCGGGTCCCCACCCTCCCTCCCGGGCCGCGAGGAGGGGAAAGGGATGGAGCGATGGGGAGGCTTCGGAGCTCCCGCCCCTCCCCTTGACTCCTCCAGGGAAAGCCTGAGAGGCCCACAGTGGCCAAGCCCCGGACACCGCCCCTTTCCTTCCCTCCCCAGGCAGACAGAATGGGGACAGTCGGGCAGTAGGAGAAGGCCCTGCCCCGAGCCTGGTAACGGGCCCCTGCCCCGGAGGGAAGCTCTCAATCCCTGCCCCCACCCCGGGTCCGAGGGTTGAGGCGTTCGGATAGAAAGGGCTAGGGGAGGCGCAGAGGAGGAAGGGCACATAACGGGCCCGGGGAGACAGATCTCACCAAGGATCTCCTTGCGGCGATCTGCGTGCGGCTGGTCTGTGTAGACCCATTCGAAGTCCTGCCGCGACACACGGGCTCCCATCGCGGCGGCGGCACGCGGCCTCTTCCCAAGGGGTTGCTCCTTCGCTCGCTCGCGACTAGCTCGGATGTCAGCTCTCCGCGTGCCAGAGAGGGACGCGGCACCTCCGGCAAGCAGACGGGCTCGTGTCTGATGACGGCAGGAGGTGGAGGATAAGGACCCGGGGAAGGAAAAGGGGACAGACGTGGGGCCCGCAGTCCGGCCACGCAGCACCGCCCGGCGTCTGGGGCCGATTGACGGGCGCTCAGACCCGCCCCTGGGAGGAGCTCGTGAGGCCCCACCCCATCTCCACTTCTCCTCACCCTTTCTCAGCCCAAGCCTCCCCCTCTCCGTCCTCTCCACTTCCCTGCCCCGCCCCTACTCCGCCTCGCCACCTCTGCCTTTTCCCCGCCCCTACTCGCTCTCGCTCTGCCTCCTCTGACCCCCGCCTCAGTCCCCTCCACTTCCCTGCTCCTCTCTTACTCCATCTCCCTAGTCCCCGCCTCCGCCTCTCCATGGCTCCGCCCCCTCCACTTCCCCGTCTCTTCTTACTCCGCCCTCCCTGCCTCCCTAGCACAGCCCTATTCCTTCCTCCTTGCCCGGCCAAGGGAACCTTCACTCTAGGGGCCGCAACTGCGACCTCTATCCGTTCTGGTCTGTCTCTGTCCTTTTTTGGTCATAGCCACCCGTCTTACCTCATATTTAGCGCTTCTAGGATCACTTTATTAGTATTGCCTCATTTGATTCCCCACCACTACCCTGGGACGTAGGTGCTATTATTATCCCTATTTTGCAGATGAGGAGACAGGCAGGAGAGGGGTGGAGAAGAAGGTGTCTAAGGTCGAATCTGAACTCCAGATCCAGAGCTCTATCCAACGTACCACCTAGCTACCCCCCAAAAGGAGGATTGCTGGTTCCTTAAGGAGATAGACAGACCCTCGGTTTTTTTTTTTCTTTTTTTTTTTTTTTTTTTTTTTAGTTCACTCAGCATTTAGTACAATGACAAGCGTGGGTGCTTAATCAATGCTTTATGACTTATCTGTGCTTGCAAATGCTTGCTGATAACTCAGATCTGTCCTCTTCACTACCACCCCCACACGCCCCCTTTTCACACATTTTGTGTCAAGCCCAAAGATGAACCCATCTTCCTTTTCTGTATACACTCGCCTAGGACCCTTCACGCAGGAAAGGGGGAACACTGGAAGCTTCTTTAATTCTTGGGCCCTTCACATACATACCATTCAGTTCTCAGCACTTAGGAAAAAGAAGATCAAGAATTTGATAATGTTGCGGATTTAGCTCAGCCTGATTGGAGATAACCTGAGGCAAGGCTGAAGGAGGAATGGAGGGTATGAATGGTTCATGTAATTTTGATAACTGGCTACTGTATTTAAAGAATTATCCATTCCCCGCTGTGGTTTCTTTATAAGAACTTTACTGAGCCATCTGGGCAATTTACCAAAAAACAAACAAACAAAAAACCAAAAACCCTCACAAGGAAGGCTGATTGGTTGTTGTCCTTCATTCTCAGGGAGGACCAAAATGACCTCACTATGTTAGAGTCCAGTTACAGTGTTTCCCTCTAGGGCTCATCAGACCAATAGGAGCTCGGAATGCTCGGCTATAAGTCAGACAGAAATAGATCCTATGCATGGCTCTCTTCAACAATGAAATGTTTCAAACCACCTCCAATTGTTCACTGAAGAAAGCCATATACACCCAGAGAGAGGGATGCGAAATGTGGACCACAATGTAACATTCTCATACTCCTTGATTGATGTTTGCTTACATTGTGTTTCCTTCATCTGATATATCTTTTGTGTAGATAAGATTTTTCTTGCACAACAATGATAAGTTTGGAAATATGTATACATATATTCGATTTGCCAATATTTTAACATAATTAACATGTAGTGGATATCCTGCCATCTAGGGGAGGTGTGGGGAGTTGGGGGAAAAAATTGTAACAGAAAGCTATGTAAGGGTTAATGTTGAAGAATTACCCACACATATGTTATGCAAATAAATTTTTAAAAATAAATTAAAATAAATAAATAAATAGATCCTATGAACATTTGCAATAGCTTCTCTAACTGAGCATCTCGAATTTCTTCTGAGTTCATTTGCTTTGCTCATAGGGCACAGCACCTTCTCTGCTAAGGGCAGTTCTGTGTCAGTGTCTCCTATGTCATACAACTTATTCTGACCTTCTTAGGTGAGACATTGAGAGTGTCCTTGCATTGCTTTTTTCTGCCCATCTTGTGAGTGCTTGCCCTGTGTGAGTCCTCCATAAAGTATTATTTGATTTTTTTAGCAAACATACTGGATCAACTCAGGAAAAAAAAATTATAGAGAATTAAGACATTTCAGAAAACTGAGGCAAAAAAGAAGCCCTGATATTCTGGGGAAACCAGCCCATTTTATGTTCTTTTATTTCCAATTATGGGCTCTTGAGGGCCTTTCCCCTGAGTTATAAAGATTGACTTTTTCTTTCATTCCTTTTTTCTTTCTTTTCACTCTCTGTCCCTTTGTCTCTCCCTTCCTGCCTTCCTTCCCACCTTCCTTCCCTCCTTCTTTCCCTCCTTTCCCTCCTTCCTTCCCTCCTTTCTTCCCTCCTTCCTTCCCTCCCTCATTCCTTCCTTTCTTTTCCCCCTCCTTTCTTCCCTTTTGAGTCTCATCCTTCCTTCTTTCCTTCCTTCCTTTCCTTCCTTCCTCCCTTCCTTCTTTCCCTCCTTCCCTTCCTTCCTCCCTTCCTTCTTTCCCTCCTTCCTTCCTCTCTTCCCTCCTTCTCTATTTCCTTCCTTCCTTCCTTCCTTTCTTCTTTCCTTCCATCTCTCTTTCCTTCCTTTCTTCCTTCTTACCTTCCTTTCTTCTATCTCTCTTTCTTTTCTTCCTTCCTTCTTTCCATCCTTCCTTTTCTTTTCTCTTGAGAAAGGCTTCCTCACAGACTTCTAAAAGTAGACATGTTGTTTACTTATTCTTTGAGTTATAAATTGTTACAGAAGTCTATAAACATTTTAATGACAGTGTTAGAGAGATGACTGGATTGTATTAAATGTAGACTTTTAAAGGTACCTAGTGCAACTAGGTGGTAAAGAGGATAAGAATGCTGTCCCTGGAGTCAAAAAGACCTATCTTCCAGAATTCAAATTTGGTCTTAGACGCTAAGTAGCTTTGTGGATCAGTCACTTAAACCTGTTTGCCTCAGTTTCCACATCTATAGAAATGAACTGGAGAAGGAAATGGCAAACCATTGCAGTGTCTTTGCTAAGAAAACTACAAATGGAGTCATGAAGAGTGAGACAACTGAAAAAAACTGAATAAAATGGCTCAGTGTTACCAGATTGCTCTCTATTTTTTTATTTGCATTGTCCAATAATTTGCCTTGAAGTATTCATACTGGTTATTCTAGAAAAATCTCAACCAATTTGGTGACAAATCCTTTCCAATATTGTCACAATATTCTGCAAATTTCAAATGAGGCTTAATTATTACTTTGAAGTATTGGAATTGTTCTATTTAAGAGGCAAGGACAAGATTATTGACATCAGGATATTGTTTTCATTTAGGATTGGGACAGGGCCTGGAAGACATTCCTAGATGATGAATTACTTGTTACTAATTAATGCAAGTCAGCACTGTCTTATTAACTTAGTCTTATAGGAGTTCTTAACCTGGAGCTGGTGAACTTGTTTTTTTAAAGTATTTTGAAAACCATATTTCAGCATAATTGGTTTCTTTTTGTAATCCTGTGTATTTTATTTTATGTATTTAAAAAACATCATTCTGAAAAGTTTCTTTGGTTTCAACAGACTGCTAAAGGGTTCCCTCTCTCTTTCCACCCTCCTTTCTTTCTTTCTTTCTTTCTTTCTTTCTTTCTTTCTTTCTTTCTT
>JAJPUD010001490.1:286877-395802 GCA_023553655.1 Myrmecobius fasciatus | reverse complement strand
TCTTTCTTTCTTTCTTTCTTTCTTTCTTTCTTTCTTTCTTTCTTTCTGTCTCTGTTTTTTTGTCTCTCTCTGTGTCTGTCTCTCTTTCTCCATCTCTATCTCTGTCTGTCTGTCTCTTTCTCTATATCTGTCTTTCTCTGTCCCTGTCTATCTCTGTCTGTCTCTGTCTTTCTCTGTGTTTCTCTCTCTTTCTGTCTTTCTGTCTCTCTGTCTCCCTTTCTCTGTCCTTGTCTGTCTCTATCTCTCTGTCTCTGTCTGTTGCTGTCTCTGTGTCTCTTTCTCTCTGTCTTTGGCTCTGTCTCTGTGTCTTTTTCTCTGTTTCTGAGTTTCTCTGTCTCTGTCTCTATCTCCCTGTCTCTTTCTCTATATCTGTCTTTCTCCGTCCCTGTCTGTCTCTATCTCTCTGTCTGTCTGTCTCCATCTTTCTCTCTGTTTTGGTCTGTCTCTCTCGGTCTCTGTCCCCTTGTCTCTCTGTCTGTTGCCTAGAGCTTTGAAGGGTTAGATGACTTGCTGAGAGTTCTACATTCAATATGTAGCAGAGGCAGGATTTGAATCTGGTTTTCCTTTCTTTTAGTCTTGCTCTCTGTGCACTATTTGTTGTTATTCAGTCATTTTTCAATCTTGTCTGATTCTTCTATTTGGGATTTTCTTGGCAGAGATATTGGAGTAGTCTGCCATTTCCTTCTCCAGCTCATCTTACAAAGGAGGAAACTGAGGCAGAGTTAAGTGACTTGCCCAGGGTCACATAGCTTTTAGCATCCAAACCCTGGATTTGAACTCAACAAATTGAATCTTTCTGACTATAGGCCCAGGTGCATGATGGCAACCCCTAGTAGCCCCTATGGGCTGAAAACACTGCCTCCCCTACTTCCCCCACTTATCCAACCTTTTTTGGTAAAGGTTGTCTCATAGTATTTTTCATAGCAATTTTAGGATTGAGGCTGAAAGAGCTCTTGGAGGCCATCTAACCTCTTTCTTTATAGATGAGAAAACTGAGGTCCAGAGAAGCTAAGATAGCTCAGCAAGCAAATACAAAATGCACAGCAAACCCAGCAGTGGGTCCACCTATTCTTTGGACTTCCAATCCAGGATTTAGTTTTTTTTTTTTTTTTATCCAAGATTTCAATTCACACAATAGGAATCCCATAAAGTTTTCTTTGGCATTATTATTGTTATTATTATCCTAAAATGATATTGTAGACAGAGCCCAGGATTTAGAGTCAGAGGATTTGGTTGTCTAGTTCAATCTGATATCACACAAGTCATTCTATGTTACTTGGGGATTGTTTTCCTCATAAAATAATAGTTTTGTTTTGTTTTGTTTTTTAAGACAGTGGATAGAACTCTGGGCCTGGAGTCAGGAAGACTCATCTTTTTGAGTTTAAATCTGACCTCAGATATTCAGTAAATATGTAAGCAAGCCACTTAACTCTGTTTGCCTCAGTTTACTCATCTGTAAAATGAGCTGGAGAAGGAAATGGCAAACTCCTTCAGTATCTCTGCCAAGAAGACCCCATGTGGGGTCACAAAGAATCAGATTTGATGGAAATGACCAAACCACAAAAGGCTTACAAAAAAGAGTATTATTTACATTATCTCATTATATCCTCCCCGTGCCCTTGTGAATTAGCTACCACTTCTCATTTTACAGATGAAGAATCTGATGGTAGTTTTGTAAGCACAGATTCAAAGTCATGTCATCTCTGACTCAAGAGATCATTTCTGACTCAAGGTCCCATGCTCTTTTTTTTTTTTTCATTAAATTTTATTTTATCTTCAGGTCTAAATTCTCTACTGTCTCCCTTTCCCAATCACCTTCCTCCCTCATGCTCTCAGCTAGCTATACAACCCTGTCACTCAAATTAAGTGGGTGGATCTGTAAGATAACTGCCATTTCTAAATTCTGTTTTGTATTTTCACCCAAATGAACCTTAATTACACAAACACAAATCTTTGTTGTTGTCTAATCAATTAGTCTTGCCCAACTCTTCATGACCACATTTGGATTTTTCTTGGCAAAGATATTGGAATGATTTGCCATTTCCTTCTCCAACTCATTTTACAGATGAGGAAACAGAGGCAAATTGGGTGAAGTGACTTGCCCAGGGCCACACAGCTAGCAAATGAATAGGTTATTTATTTCCAAATAGTAAATAACATAGAAAGGAAATGGTAATTTTTTGAACAATCAAAATAATCCCCCATTCACCCATCATTGTTTCATTACAAGATAATATTTGGAATTTTTTCAAGCTATGCAATTGTTTAATAAGGTCACTAGAAGCTGCACCAAGAGAAACATTTTTCCTCTTTGATTTTCCTGTGGAATAGATTTCAAATGACTCTCTAGTCACAAAGGTAGCTAATCATAAAAATGAAGAATATTAATGATCTTTTTTTTTTCATAAGAAATCCTTCACTGAACAAATGGAATTTACATCATAGATTTCATGCTTATACCTGGAATCTTTCCAATTACTAGGGAAAGGGAATTTTAAAGCCCTAATTCACCCTATGAAGTCATTGTTCTGTGCTAATTAAACAACTGAAGTATTCCCATGAAACTATGAATCAGTTCCATTTTTATAATATTGTTTTTTTTTAATTTTATGCTCCTGAGGATAGAAACTGTTCCGTCTATATTATATAAAATTTGATAAAGACATCTAGATAGAACATTTTTTTAATAATGATCAAGTGATGATGAATGATAGACCAGATTGCTATGAAATATTTCTTTTTCTCTTATAAAGATTTAATTCTCTCCTCTTCCCTTATAAATTACTCATCAAATATTATAATAACGAACAACTAGCATTTATATGGTGCTTCAAGGTTTGCAGAGTTTACAGGTATTAACTTGTTTAATCCTCACTATAGCCCTGGAAAGAAGCTTGTTTTTATTATCTGAATTTTACATATGAAAAAACTGAAGTTGAGGGGTTCAGTGATTTGCCAAGTGCCATCCAGCTAGGAAGTATCTGAGGCAGAACTGAACTAGAGTTTTCCTGCTACTAAGTCCTTACTCTATCCATTGAGCTACCCAGGTAATATTCAGGTTTTGTATGTCTCTTTTTACATACATGTGTATATTTAATTTAACTATACATACATGTTAAGTTTCAATAATCACCATATCTTACTGCTTCTCTAGTTGTGTGATGTGGGCCTCTGTCAAAAATTACAAGGTTGATCTAAATAACTACTGAGTTCCCTTCCTACCCTGAATCTATGATCCTAGCAGATGTCTGCATCTCTACTATTTCAGTTAATAATCTCATCAGTTTTCATGATCACCAACTCTGAGATGGGTCATCTTTTGACCCATCTGCTAACCCCCAGTCTCACATCCCTAACTCCCTATTAGAAATCTCCAACAAGATGGCTTGTAGGAGTTTGAACTCTTCATCTCCAAAGCAGAAGTTATCTTTCCCCACAGACTCTCTTCCTAACTTTCCTGTTACTAGTAGGACACCACCAGCCTCCCAGTCACCCAAATTTGCAATCTGGAGGTTATCCTGGATGCCTCAGTCTCACCCTTTGTATCAAAGTAGTTGCCCATCCTGTGATTTCTACTTTTGTAATATTTTTCCTTATATGTCCCTTTCTGTCCTTTGACATTGCCAATACTCTCAGGTGTAGGTGATGCTCACCTCCTCTTGCCTAGGCCATTGCCTTAGCCTGTTGATTATTTTCAAGTATCTTCCCACATTAATTCATCCATGACTCAACTGTCAAATTGGTTTTATGAAAGCTCAGATCTGCCCTGGTCATTCCTTTATTCATTGAACTCTAATGGTTCCCTATTACTTTCAGGATCAAAGTTGTTTGGCTCTTAAAGAATTTCATCACCTGGGTTCTTCCTACCCTTCCAAATTGGTCTCCTTGCTGTTCCTTGAAAAAGACAGTCCATGAACTATAAAACTGTGGTCTAGCAGTGCGACTCCTGGGTCTGTATCCCAAAGAGATCATAAAAGAGGAAAAAAGACCCACTTGTGCAAAAATATTTGAAGCAGACCTTTTTGTGGTGGCAAGGAATTGGAAAATGAGTAGATGCTCATCAATTGAGAATTGGCTGAGTAAGATATGGTAGGTGAAAGTAATGGAATGTTATTGTTCTATTAAAAAAAATGATGACAGGCTGATTTTAGAAAAGCCTGAAAAGATTTACATGAACTGATGTTGAGGGAAGCAAGCAGAACCAGGAAAACATTGTACACAGCAACAAAACTGTGATGATCACTATATTAGATTTGGTTCTTTTCAGCAATTCAGTGATCCAAGGCAAACCCAATAAACTTTGGATGGAAAATACCATCCACATCCAGAGGGAGACCTATGGAGACTAAATATGGATCAATGCACATTATTTTCACCCTTTTTTTTCTTTCTCATGGTTTTTCTCTTTTGTTCTGATTTTTCTCTCCCAACCTGACTCATATGGGAATATGTAAAAAATGAATGTACTTGAATAACCTAAAATAAAATTTTTTTAAAAAGGTAAAAAAAAAAAAAAAGAAAGACTCAAAAGAAAAAATAAGAAAACAAAGTTCATCTCTCATGCCTGGAACTCTCTCTTCTTCCTCATCTCTCCCTGCTAGCTTCCCTGGCTTCCTTCAAGTCTCACTAAAGGCCTGCCTTCTGTAAGAAGCCATTTCTGATCCTTTTAAAAAAAATCTATCATTTTTCAGTTATCAAAAATCCACTCTTTTCTTCTCTATCCCACTTTAATTGAGAATGATAATGTTTAAAGTTTAGACAGTTCATAAACCTCAGTATATCTTGCTGTATTTCACTGATCAAAAGTTATATTCCTTTGGGCAGAGCACCTGCAGGTAAGGGTATGATACCTCAAGTGAACAGAGGGAGAGGAAGGAGAAAGGAAAGAAAAGGAAAGGAGAAAAGAGAAAGGGAAAGGGAAAAAGTAATTGGGGCCCAGATGGCTCAGAGTTAATATAAATAGCAATTATTTCTGTTTTAGCCAGAAACCCTAAGGGTCTTCCCCTTCCAGTTTTATTTTTTTTTTTTTTTTTTTTGACTAGGTAAAAGAGGCCATTCTTTGCTTTATGTCTTACCTAGCTTTAAATACTGAATGGGTGCTGCAACAGTCAAACTGAGACCTGGAAAACACCTTAGCTTGAAAAAGCCAATGTCTACCACTGCATTTAGGGCCACTCCAGTTTTCCTGATCTGTATCTGGCCACTGGATTCAGATGGCTCTGGAGGGGGGAGTGAGGCTGGTGACCTTGCACAGCACTCCCTCCCTTAAATCCAATTCATTTGCAAGTCATGACATCACTTTCTGGATATCCTGGTCCTCTTCCAGAATGAAGGACAAACAATAGATTATTTGAGATGATTTTCTGTAATCTTCCTTTTCCCTTCTTCCCCACCTATCAAAGTATTTTGAACCAATGTAACTTTTTCTTTCCAATTCTTTCAAGATCAAGACATAACAGAAAAACTCCTAGGTATTCTGATTAGATATGATCCCTTATAATGCTAGAGATGAGGTCCTAGGTAGCTTAGGTGGGGTTAGTGGAGAAAGCCTGAAGTAGTAAAAAGAGATTATAATACTCCCTGAGGCAAGCAGAGAAGGGCACTGATGAGATCAGCTCAGTTTTACAGCCCCACCTCAGCTGGAAGTCTTGGAAAATCCCGGTTT
Source organism: Myrmecobius fasciatus (assembly GCA_023553655.1). Lineage (NCBI taxonomy): Eukaryota > Metazoa > Chordata > Mammalia > Dasyuromorphia > Myrmecobiidae > Myrmecobius > Myrmecobius fasciatus. The sequence continues at coordinate 390,137 of JAJPUD010001490.1, read as the reverse complement.
ACTGTACCCAATCAGACAAGTTATAATGTCAAACTCTGAAGGTTAAATTTCCATTATAAATCTGCCCAAGGCCTATGTCATCTTTGCTGAGTCCCTTTTGGGTTTAGCCCACCATGGTGTTCTGCCGTGGCTTCTGCATTCTGCCTTTCTTCTTAATCCCATTCATGGCTCCTGGTATCTTTCTCTTATAGCTAACTAACTTTTTTAGGGTGCTAAACTTCTCTATGGATTTAGCCTGCCAGTCACTGGTGTACTCCCACCTTATGACATATCCTTTTTTTCCTAATTAATTGTAAATTCTACTAGATAACTTGTTTTTTCCTTTGTTAATTGTTAAAACACCTTTCCTTGCTAACTATGTGCTCTCCCAAGTCTATTCCAAATTTCCATTTCTAGTATCTATTTTACTTCATTTTGTCTGTGAACCTTTTCTCATAAAGGTACTTTTTTGTAGAAAGAATACTATTGTGAATTCTTCATATGTGTCTTGCACATTGGGCCTTGTATTTTGAACTAGGAATTGCTATCTTGAACTCATCAATAGGGCTCAGAGGGGACATAGCAATCATCTCTCCATATTAAAATATAAGAATTTTTTCCTTATTTAGTCTTTTATCATTCTTCATTCATGCTTACTTTTTTTGTTTCTCTTAACTCCTGGGTTTGAACTTCATAGTTCCTATATAGCCACAGCCATTTCATCAAGAATACTTAGAAATTCTTTATTATCATTATGCATTCATTCAGCTGTGGGGCTCATACTCCTCCCTGTTTGGATTACACTCAGTTTTGTTGGTTAAGTTCTTCTTGGCTAGAATTCTATATTCTTTGCCTTCTGGAATATACTCTTCATTCCTTCATATTGGTGGCTTATAAATTACGTGTGATTCTGACTGTACTTCCTCATAATTGAATTCTTTCTGGATATTTGCAGGATTTTTTTTTTTTTTTTTTGGCTTGATCTGAAAACTCTGAATTTTGGTTTTCATTTGGAGTTTTTTTCTTCCAGGGGTTAACTAGTGGATTCTTTCTAAAAGATCTGGACAGTTTTCTTGAAAATGAAATCTAGGATTTCTGTTTTGTTTTTTGGGGCATGACTTTTAAATAGTTCAATGATTTTTTTCCCCTGAGGCAATTGGGGTTAAGTGACTTGCTTAGGGTCACACAGCTAGGAAATGTTAAGTATGTGAGACCAAATTTGAACTCAGGTCCTCCTGACTTCAAGGCTGGTGCTCTATCCACTGCGCACCTAGCTGCCCCTAGTTCAATGATTTAAAAAATTTTTCCCTCCATCTATTTTTTTAGATCAGTTGTTTTTACTCTAAGATACCTTACATACATTTTCTTTTATTTTCAGTCATTTCTTATTGTTTTAGTATTTTTGTTTTCTCATTGGCTTCTATTTGGTTCATTCTAATTTTCAAGGAATTTGATGTTTGCAGATAAGGTTTTGTGCCTCTTGGGCTAAGTTGTTAATTACTTTTCTAACTCTTTCTTCCATAATTCTCATTTCTTTTCCAGTGTTTTCCTCCAATGCTTTTATTTCATTGATTAAAAAAAAAAACATTTTTTACTTTTTACTTTTACTTCATATCTTATAGGAAATCTAGTTGAATTATGTCTTGAGTGACTCTAGCATTATAATAGTATTTTATGATGCGACTTTTCCCCATCCTTCCAATTTGGCATCTTTGGACTTTGGAATAGGGCCAGGCTCTGTGCAATTCTGGAGGGGTCCAGATTGTCCTATTGTTGCTTTAATTGGGGGTGGGTGGGTAGTGTTGTGTTACTTCAGGCTTTCAAGGAAAGCTCAGGTTAGGGACTTGCTCCCTTTTAGTTCTACCAAAATGGTCTAATCCAGGATAGCATATTAACTATGTTTTGCTTGGTGTGAAATCTTAAACTTCTTGACCTGTGTTTGGATCTGATTAGTTTTAAACTGTTGCTGGACTCAGCCATTACCGGTCAGCCAACTGGGAAGTTCTTTTTAAAAAATTAATAATGCCTTTTTATTTTTCAGAATATATGCAAAGAATTTTCAACAGTCATAGCAAAACATTGTTTCAAATTTTTGCTTGTTCTTTCCCATTTTCCCCCTCCCCTAGACAGCAAGTAATCCAATATAGGTTAAATATATGCAATTCTTCTAAACATATTTCCACATTTATCATACTGCACAAGAAAAATCAGATCAAAACAGGAAAACATGAGAAAGGAAAAAAAAAAAAAGCCAGCAAACAGCAACAACAAAAAGGTGAAAATACTATGTTGTGTTTTATAGTCAATCCCTATAGTTCTCTCTCTGGATGCAGATGGCTCTTTCCATCACAAATCTATTGGAAATGCTCTGAATCATCTCATTGTTGAAAAGATCCACGTCCATCATAGTTGATCATCATATAATCTTGTTGCTGCTGTGTACAATGTTCTCTTGGCTCTACTCACTTCATTTTTTATGTCTAATCATGAACCCATTTTGACCTTCTCTTGGTATAGGATGTTTGTTAGGTGTGGGTCAAAGCTTAGTTTCTGTCATACTATTTTCTAATTTTCCCAGCAATTTTTGTCATACAGTGAATGCTTATCCCAGAACCTGGAGTCTTTGGGTTTATCAAACACTAGATTACTATAGTCATTGACTATTTTGTCCTGTGAACCTAACTTATTCCACGGATTCACTACTATATTTCTTAGCCAGTACCAAATGGTTCTATGACTGCTGCTTTGTAATTTAATTTTAGGTCTGATACAGCTAAGATACCTTCTTTGTATTTTTTTTCCCATTAATTCCCTTGAAAATCTTGAACTTTTATTATTCCACATCAATTTTCTTATTATTTCTTGGCAGTTTGATTGGTATGGCACTGAATAAGTAGACTGATTTAGGTAGAATTGCCATTTTTAGTATATTAGCTTGGCCTACCCATGAGCATTTGATATTCTTCCAGTTGTTTAGATCTAGTTTTATTTGTGTGAAAAGTGTTTTGTAATTGTGTTCATGTTGTTCCTGGCTTTATTTTGGCAAATATTTTATATTATCTACAGTTATTTTAAATGGAATTTCTTGTTCAATCTCTTGCTGCTGGACTTTGTCGGTAACATATAGAAATGCTGATGATTTATGTAGGTTTATTGTATATCCTGCAACTTTGCTAAAGTTGTTAATTGTTTCTAATAGTTTTTAAGTTAATTCTCTAGGATTCTCTAAGTATACTGATAATTTTGTTTCCTTGTTACCTACTTTAATTTTTTGATTTCTTTTTCTTCTTTTATTGCTAAAGTTAACATTTCTAATACAATATTGAATAGTAATGGTGATAATGTACAACCTGGTTTCACCCCTGATCTTATTGGGAATATTTCTAGTGTATCCCCATTAAATGTAATGCTTGCTGATGGTTTTAGATAGATGCTACTTATCATTTTAAGGAAAACTCCATTTATTCTTATGCTCTGTAGTGTTTTTAATAGGAAGGGGTGGTGAATTTTGTCAAATATTTTTTCTGCATCTATTGGTATATAATTTCTGTTAGTTTGGTTATTGATATGGTCAGTTATACTGATAGTTTTCCTGATATTGAACCAATCCTGCATTCTTGCTATAAATTCCAGTGGGTCATAAAATATTATCCTGTAGTCTCTTTGCTAATATTTTATTTAAAATTTTTGCATCAATATTCATTAGGGAAAATGGCCTGTAATTTTCTTTCTCTGTTATGGCCCTTCCTGGTTTAGGTATCAGCATCCTATATGTGTCATAAAGGAAATTTGGTAGGACTCTTTCCCTTATTTTTCCAAATAATTTGTATACAAATAAATTGTATAGAACAATATTTGAATTGTTCATTAAATGTTTGGTAAAATTCACTTGTAAATCTATCTGGCCCTGGAGATTTTTTCTTAGGGAATTCATTAATAACTTGTTCAATTTCTTTTTCTAAAATGGGACTATTTAAGTAATTTATTTCCTCCTCTGTTAATCTGGGCAGTCTATATTTTTGTAAGTATTCATCCATTTCATTTAGATTATCAGATTTATTGGAATACAGTTGGGCAAAAGAGCTCCTATTTATTGCTTTAATTTCCTCTTCATTGATAAGTTCATCCTTTTCAGTTTTGATACTGGTAATTTGGTTTTCTTCTTTCCTTTTTCTAATCAAATTAACTAAAGGCTTATCTATTTTGTTGTTTTTTTTCATAAAATTAACTCAGTTTTGTTTTTTAGTTCAATAGTTTTCTTACTTTCAATTTTATTAATATCTCCTTTTATTTTCAGAATTTCAAATTTGGTATTTAGTTGAGGAGGGCTTAATTTTTTTCTCTTTCTAAGTTTTTTTAATTGCATAGCCAATTCATCAATCTTTTCTTTCTCCATTTTATTAATGTGTCTAGAGATAGAAAATTTCCCCTAAGAAATACTTTAACTACATCCCATAAATTTTTATATGTTGTCTCATTATTGTCATTCTGTTGAAATTATTATTTCTGTGGTTTGTTGTTTCACCCATTCATTCTTCAGGATTAGATTATTGAGTTTCCAATTAATTTTTGGTCTATTTTTCCAACCCTTCATTACATGAAATTTTTATTGTATCATGATCTAAAAAGGATACATTTACTATTTCTGTCTTTTTGCATTTGATTGTTAGGTTTTTATGCCTTAAATACATGGTCAATTTTTGTGTAGGTTCCATGTACTGCTGAGAAAAAGTATATTACTTTGTGCCCCCCTTCAATTTTCTTTTGGCTGAGGCAATTGAGGTTAAGTGACTTGCCCAGGGTCACACAGCTAGGGAATATTAAGTGTCTGAGACCAGATTTGAACTCAGGTCCTCCTGACTTCAGGGCTGGTGCTCTATCCACTGTGCCACCTAGCTGCTCCCTCCCCTCCCAATTCAATTTTCTCAAAAGGTCTGTCATACCTAATTTTTCTTTTCTTTTTTTTTTTTTTTTTGCTTTTTGCTGAGGCAATTAGGGTTAAGTGACTTGCCCAAGGTCACACAGCTAGGGAATGTTAAGTGTCTGAGACCAGATTTGAACTCAGGTCATCCTGACTTTAGGGCTGGTGCTCTATCCACTGTGCCACCTAGCTGCTTACCTCCTTAAGTTTTTTCTTATTTTGTGGTTCGATCTAGTTCTGATAGAGGGAAGATGAGGTTCTCCATTATAGTTTTGATGTCTATTTCTTCCACTCTCTTAACTTCTCTTCTAGGAATTTATATGCTATACGACTTGGTGCACAAATGTTTAGAATTCATATTACTTTATTATTTATAGTACTCTTTAGCAAGATGTAATTTTCTTTATCTCTTTTAATTAGATCTATTTTTGCTTTTGCTTGATCTGAGATCAGGCTTGCTATCCCTACTTTTTTTTACTTCAGCTAAAGTATAATAGATTCTGCTTCAGCTTTTTACCTTGACTCTGTATAACTCCATTTCAAATGGTTTCTTGTAAATAATATGTTATAGGATTCTGGCTTTTAATCCACTCTACTATCTGCTTCCATTTTATGGGAGAATTCATCCCATTCACATTCACAGTTAAAATTACTAACTCTGTATTTCTTACCATCTTATTTTTCCCAGGTTATACTTTTCTCTCTCCATTCTGATGATTTGATGTTGATGAGGAGTGAGTCCATTCCAGGCTTGAAGGACAGCCTCTAAAAAAGTATGACAATGGAGATGGAGATGGAGATGGAGATGGAATAGTATGTGTGAGAAGCAGCAAGAAGATCAATTTGGTTGGACCATAGGGTGAGAGAATGGAGATTCTGTATAATAGGCCTGGAATGGTTAACCATATCCAGGCTGTCAAAGGTTTTAAATGTCCAGCAGAAGAGTTTATGTTTGATCCTAGGAAAAACTGGGAAGAAGCCACTGGAGCTTATTGAGCGGTGGACTGCAATGGTCAGATTCATTGAAAGTTTTTTTGTTTTTGTTTTTTTGTTTTTGTTTTTTTTGTTTTTTTTTTTGTTTGCTGAGGCAATTGGGGTCAAGTGACTTGCCCAAGGTCACACAGCTGTTACGTGTCTGAGACCAGATTTGAACTCAGGTCCTCCTGACTTCAGGGCTGGTGCTCTATCCACTGCGCCACCTAGCTGCCCCTCATTGAAAGTTTTAAAGTTTTTTAAAAACTCCCTTGGAAAGATTACACTTGTTTTGCTTCACCCCAGGCAGCAGAACTGGTAGCAATGGGTAGAAGCAAAGAGGTAGATATGTCTTCTAAAAGGAGCAGCTCCCTAACCAGTAGTAGAGTTTTCTCAAAGTGAAATGGGCTTCCATGTAGGGTTGATTTTCACTCAACAGTTCTTCAGCAAAGGTTGGATGATCACTATAGAGTCTTTTATAGAGAAAATTCTAGTAAGGTATAAATTCCATTAGGTGGCCTCTGAGGTCCCTTCCTTCTCTGATTTCTCAAATTCTGATTTGGTTCAGTGTCTAAATGGTGGTTTGTTTTTTGTTTTTTGTTTTTGTTTTTATCAAGTTGGAAGCAGGGGATAAAAAAGAGTTGTGAATGAGAAGTAAGGACACTTTGGTTCTCATTCCAGCTTTACCCTTAACAGCTGTGAAATCTTGAGTAAATCATTGAACCCATCTTCTTTTTATTTCTAAAGTAACTTCAACTTCTATGAATATAAGAAAGCTCTTGAAATGCTTAATCCAAAGTAGAACATTATAAAAGTAAGTTTAGATGTCCAAACAACATATTTAGGACTGACTGCACTTCTTAAAATATTTGCTATTATTATTTTCACAGTTACACTTAATATTGACAAGTTAGGTAATAATCATTAGAAATTACAGATAATGTTTACCATGGTCAAAAGGGGGAAATAGATTTTAAGTTTACTGGACCTCCATAAAAATTTTAAAATGTCAAAACAAAAAATGAACAGAAAAGTTGAGAAATTAGGGATTTCTGGCCATTTAGATGTTTCTAATAAAATATATTAAATTTAGGCCACATCATTCTCAATTTATACCTCTTTAACTCTTCACAACTATTAGTTATTCCCCCCCAACATTTCTTATTCTTTGAGGAAATGCTTCACTAAAAATATAAAGAATCCATATGAAACAGCTAAAAAGTGTTTTTCTCCCCCTATTCTAGAAGATCATCATTAATGTATTGTTTTAAAATATTGGAGTTTAATTTATCATCCCAGAAATATTTTTTGAGAACACAAATTTTCAATTTTTGAAGAAAGGATAGGTTAAGATATTTGGTTTCCTAGTTAATAATTCAATAATTCTCTTTCCATTTTGTACATGGAGAAGTAGAATATGTTCTGAACCTCCTGAAATCCAAGATGTAACAGCAGTTGCCACTTCATTTCCATACTTCTTTTGGGGATGTTCAAATGACTAAAATAAAGCAATGGTGCTGGATATTCCTTTCTATTTTGAACATCTAGTTTGACAACTAGGAAAAGCACACTTCGGAATATAGTTGCCGCTAGAGTATTTTTTTTTTTTTTTCCCTCATGGACCTTAGTCCTAAGTAACCCATCATCAAAGTGAAAAGCCTGTGAAATATATTTGGAGGTGGGTACAATTCACAAAACTGTAATTTCTTGGTTTCATGTTAAGTGCATATGTCTTGATACTTTTAGCACTAGGGGCTCTGACAGCTTTTCTTCTGAACCAGGAATTAATCTAAGGAATTTGAATATATTGTCATTGTTTAATGCTATTCATCTTTCTTTTTTTTAATTTTATTTTATTTGCATAACATATATGTGGGTAATTCTTCAACATTAACCCTTACATAGCTTTCTATTACTAATTTTTCCCCCCAACTCCCCACCCCTCCCCTAGATGGCAGGACATCCACTACATGTCAATCATGTTAAAATACTTGACAAATCGAACATATGTATACATATTTCCAAACTTATTGTTGTGCAAGAAAAATCTTATCTACCCAAAAGACATATCAGATAAAGGAAACACAATGTAAGCAAACATCAATCGAGAGTATGAGACTGTTATGTTGTGGTACACATTTCACATCCCTCTCTCTGGGTGTATATGGTTTTCTTCAGTGAACAATTGGAAGTGGTTTGAAACATTTCATTATTGAAGAGAACCATGTCCATCAGAAGTGATCGTCATATAGTCTTGTTGTTGCCGTGTATAATGTTCTCCTGTTTTTGCTCATTTCACTCAGCATCAGTTCATGCAAGTCTCTCCAGGCCTCTCTGAAATCATCCTGTTGGTCATTTCTTACCGAACAATAATATTCCATAACATTCACATACCATAATTTATTCAGCCATTCTCCAATTGATGGGCATCCATTGTTTTCATTTTCTAGCCACTACAAAAAGGGCTGCCACAAACATTCTTGCACATGTGGGGCCCTTTCCTTCCTTTATGATTTCTTTGGGATATAAGCCCAATAGAAATGCTGCTGGGTCAAAGGGTATGCACAGTTTGATAACTTTTTGAGCATAGCTCCAAATTGCTCTCCAGAATGGTTGGATCCATTCACAGTTCCACCTCAATGCATCAGTGTCCCAGTTTTCCCACATCCCCTCCAACATTCATCCTTAACTTTTCCTGTCATTTTAGTCAATCTGACAGGTGTGTAGTGGTACCTCAGGGTTGTCTTGATTTGCATTTCTCTGATCAATAGTGATTTGGAGCACCTTTTCATATGACTATAAAGTTTTAATTTCATCCTCTGAAAATTGTCTGTTCATATCCTTTGACCATTTATCGATTGGAGAATGGCTTGAATTTTTATAAATATGAGACAATTCTCTATATATTTTAGAGATGAGACCTTTATCAGAACCCTTAAATGTAAAGATGATTTCCCAATTTATTGCTTCCCTCCTAATCTTGACTGCATTGGTTTTGTTTGTACAAAAACTTTTTAACTTAATATAGTCAAAGTTATCTATCTGGTTTTCAATTAAGAGTTCCAGTTCTTCTTTGGACATGAATTTATTCCATCTCCATATGTCTGAGAGGTAAACTATATTACGTTCCTCTAATTTATTTATAGTATCTCTCTTTATATCCAGATCATGAACCCATTTAGATCTTATCTTGGTATGTGGTGTTAGATGTGGGTCAAGCCCTAATGTCTTCCACACTAGTTTCCAATTTTCCCAGTAGTTTTTGTCAGATAGTGAGTACTTATCCCAGAAGCTGGAGTCTTTGGGTTTATCAAAGACTAGATTGCTATAGTTATTGCCTAGTTTGTCTTGTGATTCTATCTTATTCCAGTGATCGACTATATTTCTTAGCCAATACTAAATGGTTTTGATGACTGCTGCTTTGTAATATAGTTTTAGATCTGGTACAGCAAGTGCACCATCGTCAGCCTTTTTTTTCATTAATTCTCTTGAAACTCTTGACCTTTTGTTCTTCCAGATGAATTTTGTTACTATTTTTTCTAGATCTGTAAGATAATTTCTTGGGAGTTTGATTGGTATGGCACTAAATAAGTAAATTAGTTTGGGTAGTATTGTCATTTTTATTATATTCGCTCGGCCTACCCATGAGCATTTAATGTTTTTCCAATTGACTAGGTCTGATTTTATTTGTGTAGCAAGTGTTTTGTAGTTTAGTTCATATAGTTCCTGACTTTCCCTTGGCAGATAAATTTCCAAATATTTTATACTATCAACAGTTATTTTGAATGGAATTTCTTTTTATATCTCTTGCTGCTGAACTTTATTGGTAATATATACAAATGCTGATGATTTATGTGGATTAATTTTGAATCCTGCAACTTTGCTAAAGTTGTGAATTGTTTCTAGTAGTTTTTTAGTTGAGTTTTTAGGGTTCTCTAAGTATATCATCATGTCATCTGCAAAGAGTGATAATTTAGTTTCCTCATTATCTACTCTAATTCCTTTAATCTCTTTTTCTTCTCTTACTGCCAAAGCTAACATTTCTTTTCTTTCTTTTTTTTTTTTGCTTTTTGCTGAGGCAATTGGGGTTAAGTGACTTGCCCAGGGTCACACAGCTAGGAAGTGTCTGAGACCAGATTTGAACTCAGGTCCTCCTGACTTCAGGGCTGGTGCTCTAACCACTACGCCACCTAGCTGCCCCCAAAGCTAACATTTCTAAGACAATATTAAATAATAATGGTGACAGTGGGCAGCCTTGTTTCACTCCTGATCTTATTGGGAATGGTTCTAGTTTGACTCTATTACATATGATGCTTGCTGAAGGTTTTAAGTAGATACTACTAATTATTTTAAGGAAAAGCCCATTTATTCCTATACTCTCCAGTGTTTTTAATAGGAATGGGTGTTGGATTTTATCAAAGGCTTTTTCTCCATCTATTGAGATAATCATATGGTTTTTGTTAATTTGGTTATTAATATAATTGATTATACTAATAGTTTTCCTAATATTGAACCAGCCCTGCATTCCTGGTATAAATCCTACTTGGTCATGGTGTATTATCCTGGGGATAACTTTCTGTAATCTCGTTGGTAAAATCTTATTTAAAATTTTTGCATGAATATTCATTAGGGAAATGGGTCTATAGTTTTCTTTCTCAGTTTTCTCCCTACCTGGTTTAGCTATCAGCACCATATCTGTGTCATAGAAGGAATTTGGTAGTACACCTTCTTTCCCTATTTTTTCAAATAGTTTATATAGTATTGGGATTAATTGTTTTTTGAATGTTTGGTAGAATTCACATGTAAATCCATCTGGCCCTGGAGATTTTTTCTTAGGGAGTTGATTAATAGCTTGTTCTATTTCTTTTTCCAAAATGGGGCTATTTAAATCATTTATTTACTCTTCTGTTAACCTAGGCAATCTATATTTTTGTAGATATTCCTCCATTTCATTTACATTATCAAATTTATTGGCATAAAGTTGGGCAAAGAAACTCCTAATTATTACTCTAATTTCCTCTTCATTGGAGGAAAGTTCTCTCTTATCATTTTTGAGACTAATAATTTGATTTTCCTCTTTCCTTTTTCTAATCAAATTAACTAAAGGCTTATCTATTTTGTTGGTTTTTTCATAAAACCAACTCTTACTTTTATTTATTAATTCAATAGTTTTCTTATTTTCAATTTTATTGATCTACCCTTTAATTTTCAGAATTTCCAATTTGGTATTAATTGAGGGTTTTTAATTTGGTCTTTTTCTAGCTTTTTTAATTGTGAGCCCAGTTCATTGATCTTTTCTTTCTCTGTTTTATGTAAGTAAGCATCTAGAGATATAAAATTGACCCTTATAACCGCTTTAGCCGTGTCCCACAAATTTTGGTATGTTGTCTCATTATTGTCATTCTCTTGGATGAAATTATCGATTGTGTCTATAATTTGCTCTTTCACCCATTCATTCTTCAGGATTAGATTATTTAATTTCCAATTAACTTGTGGTCTATTTTCTCCTGGCCTTATATTACATGTGAGTTTTATTGCATCATGATCTGAGAAGGATGCATTTACTATTTCTGCTTTTCTGTATTTGATTTTGAGTTTTTTATGCCCTGCTATTCATCTTTCAAATGTTTATTATCCACTTCTGTTTCATTTCCATCTTTCTCCTCCCCCTCTCCCACCATTTTAAAGTCTTAGGTCACAGACTTTAACAATAAGGTATAATCTGAATGGTCAGTTTATCTCCATTTTTCTTTTGTGTACAAAATAAAAATACAACTATAACTGGTAATAATACATTTATTGAAGTACCCTGATGTATGACTGGGAGGTGTTTTTCACTTTTCCAATGATTGCATTAGGTCATCAACATTTAAAATGCCAGAAACTAAACCTCTAGTTCATTGTGACATAGGAAAACAGAAATGGTACCACATTAAAAATATTATACTCTTATGAAAAGTAATGTCCTTTGGTATGACTTTGAATAAGGACTACATATTGTATAAGGTCAAAGAACATAAAAAACACACCAATACTTATTATATCTCACATGTCCTTTCTTATTAAGACTGGTAAGTTTAGATTTAATATTCACCATATATTAGGAACTCAATATTTTTTGGGATATATGTATTTTTACATATTTTAGGGGGTTTAAGAGGCCAATTTTCAAGAGACTAGTATGGACAATGAGCTCAGCCCAAATTGAGCAGGGAGAAAAGACTCAGCTGGATCACATTTGGGAAATCACGCAGTACTTTCAATGATCCCCAATTGTTTGGTGCTGGCAAAATCCGTATTTTTAACATCAATATTTCCTACTGATGCTATATGGCTGTAGATCATGAAATGACTAAAAAAAAAAAATTCTAAGAAAACCAAAAGGGTAATGGATATAGAATAAGTATACGTAGGTTGCAGCATATTGTCAATAATGACTCGCCCATGACGAAAAATAGTATAAAAAACATCTGTGATGACATGTACTAAGTGGGCTAGTTATGTAGCATGGTGGAAGGACAAGAAATGGATCGCCTGAGTGCTACACTAATTACAAACTATTAAAAAAAATAAAACAAAACAAAACAACAACAAAAAACAAACTTAGAAGGCCTCCAGTGCATTGTATGGATGGATCTTCTATAGAGGACTTCTGTAAAGACATTGACAGGAATTGCACAGTTTGAAGGCATGGAGGGGTTGCTTTCTGCATAGGTGGAGGCAATATCAACATTGATCAGTCAAAAAAACCTGGCTCCAGCCTGCAACTTTATCACCAATGTACTTATTTTTATCAACACTATTATTGTTAAAAGCCTTCACTACTTAAAATCAAAAACAGTCATTCAGTTACTATGCAGCTTTTGTAAGGTAATTTTCATTATTACCCCTTTGATTTCAAAGAAAATGTTCTTGCTTAAGGAAATTGTACCAAAATGATAAGGACAATTGGCAGGGTTGAAAAAGTTACCTTTTGTTATTAGAAACTAACTCAGATGGCTTCCAAATCCAAGGAGTTTCATAGCATGACCAGACTTCCGAGCTTTCTCCCTATATAGAAAGTTGCTTTTCAGGGAACTTTTTATTTTTAACCTGAACTATTATTTATAGCATTGTTTTTTAAAGGTGCCTTTATATAGGGTACTCAAGAATAGACAGAAGTGGATATAAAGGTATTATGTTGTGCACATATATTGTGTACTACATATTTATGTTGTTTTCGCTTTTCCTAACACCACAAACTTACATGCTGTTTGAAATAGGGCAATATACAAGTATTCTCAGAAATCACTATAGCTATCAAATAAAAACTTAAACAAGGAAGTCACCTCCAAAAAACTAATTTAATTGGCCAGCATATTGTGCATTTAAGTTTCTTTGGAGATTAAAGTGCAGGTTGTGAAATGGCATAAATAATGCAGTCAAACAGTATCATTGACTTAAAATGATCCATAACCAGATGTAATGCAGTCTTTTCATGTGCCATTTATCTATTTTCACTTGGTAATTAAACTGTAACATTTCTTTTAGCTCTCTGGATTTAAGTATTAATTTCCTTCTTTGTTTTTACTCATGTTGGGAGCCAAATGAAGTATTTCCTTTATAATTTTAATATTTCGGTCAAAAGCTTCTCTGTTTTGGAGCTATTAAGTAGTTTAAGGCCAGCTTCTGTAGAAATTCAATACTATAAAAAAGTCAAAACCAAAATATGATTATAGAAAACGTTGTTTCCAATAGTGGCTATCAAACTGAGTTTCAGGGAATCCTACAGGGTTCTTTTAAAATGCATGATTAATAACACGTTCAAAATGTCTGTTCTGCATCTCTGGTTCCAAGTGCAACAGAGAACTTAGGTTTCAGAGCAGGAAAGAATTTTGAAGGCCATCTAGAGAGCAGAAATCCTTCACTTTACAGATGAGGAAACAGGCTAACAAGTGAAGTGACTTGCCCAAAATAACACACGTAACACTTAGAATTTGAAAAAAGGTGCTCTGACTCTAAATCCAAACCATACTGCCTCTTTCAATCAGGAGCTTGAAAAAATAATGCAGATAAAGATTTCATAACATGGAATTTATAAATTATCTATAAGGAAATAAATGATATTCACATAGAAAAACACAAGAAAGGATACTAGGATTGAAAATCCTAAATTCCTTGTGAGTGTCTTTGTGTGTGTGTGTGTGTGCGTGTATTATAGCTCAAAATCCATTTTAGCATAATGAACTTACTAGTAAGTATGGTCCATAAAAACAAAGCAATTTCAATGAGAAGCAGGCTCTCCTGGAAAAGGCTCTGAAAAACAGCTGGGATACTGCAGTGCAAACTTAATTTATTCTGTCAAATGATTTGCTAGTATAACATACATCATACTGTTTACCATTCAAATTAATGACAATTCAGAACAATAGGATAGTTTTCTTGAAATTACTGTGTATGTATCATCAACTTTTAGTGGATCAAAGTAATTAGTGTCTATCAGAAACTTAAATAAAAATGTCCTATCTTATTTTTTCAGTCTCCTAGAATTTTTGCAATTAAAAAATTAGCAATGGTGTCTGCAGTGCCTACTCTCCTTTTTCCCTTAAATGAAAATCTGTTAATAACAAATGTAATTTAGAAAGTGCTAAATTTAGATGTCTAAAATCCCAATATATGAGAAAAAAATTTAAGTTCCTTTTAAGAGAAGGACCTTTTGCTCAAAACAAGTAGCATCCAACAGAAAAAATTAAAAACAGTATACAAGAGGCTGGTTTCTTTAGAATTAAATTATGTCCCATTTGTTCTTGTAAAGAACATTTCTATGTGATGAAAATACTATGGAAGGGTAATTTGTAAATGGTAAACTGGTTTGATCTGGTTTTAATGTGCTTAATGTCAGAAATTGTGATTTGCTGATCATCAATTATTTTCTATTATGCTGATTGTTTATTATAAAAACCTCCTGTTCACATCCACTAAGGAGAGACAATAATGGTCAAACAGCCTAGACACTTGGGATATTACATAGAAACATGAGAAATGAAGGTATGAATGAAGGTGAGTTAGAAATAAAAAGTAAATCATAGTGAAGCCTTAAGTGGATAGCGTACCAGACAAACCTTTCCCAGGAGTACAGACTTTTTGTAATTCATTTAAGACCTGTTAAAGTATTCCTCTTAATAATAAACTAAGACTGTTAAATGCATAATCATCATAATAGATCAATATATATTCTGTTACTTAAAACAAAGTCTCCTGAATTCTAGAAAAGCAGTCTTTAGTAAAGGCCATAGGGTATTCCAACAGGCCTCCACCCCAGCTATAACATTATGGATAACTTGATAACAAAAAAGAAAACCAGCTGAGATGAATTCCAATCTGGGACTTTTACCTGTGTTGACAAATATGTTTCATGGAAATTGTTGGTTTATCTCTTCCCAAAATAAATCATCAGCTTATCTTATTAAAGCTCTTTACTTAAAACATACATTGTAAATGGACTTTCCAAGTTAGGTGCTACTGATACAAATTTAAAAACAATTATGAATGGACAGGAAAAATTTTACTTTTGTCAGGACTGAGAAATATAACCTCATTATATTGGACGGATGCAAAAAGGTGGTAACCTTGTGCTTTATTAAAATAAGATTCTTACCCATACCTTAGACTTTAATTTAAATATCAAACTCCCACAAGGAAATAGATATTTTTCCATGCTACACCTAAATGTACTTTAATTTCATTGAAGCCCAAGGCAAGAGTTGCTTAAAAGAATTTTTAACAGTCAAATGATAGCTATCTAATACACTAAAAAATAAAACAAGGACAGTGATATCTGTATAATGTTTCAAAAATATACAACTGGGAAAAATAATCACTGTACACAACAACTCAGAGGTTGTTAAAGTGACCAATCAGAAGATTGAACAGTGCAAGACATGCTTTTCCAGTTACAAGTTTAAAACAGGAGTGCAAAAAGAAATTAAAGCTTTTGTTTAAAGTTTTAGAATAAGGAAAGCTTGAATATAGTCATTAGTATTAAAAAGCTTCCCTTGGCTATTCTCCCCTCCCCCAATGAAATGCTGTAGATGTCTTTTCATTGTATAACCATTTTCTTGAATGGACTTTGCTTCACTGATGAAAAAGTTATACAGATAAGCAGTCATCACATTTTGACCCATGGGCTGACACAGTAGTGTAATAAGACAGTACTAGTAACCAGTGATCCTACATATACAGAAAGAGCCTTGAAAGTTGGATTTCTGCCTTTGCCAGAGTACTTGAACTCTCTAGGGAACTGATAATGCAATGGGCTTAAGTACTGTTCAACCTCCATATAAATAGAGGTTTTATAAATAAACTAGTACATTTCCCCATTAAAGGCTCAAGCTCACCTCTGCCTGCTGTAATGAGAACAGATGTTAACTAGGGAACTAAGAACTTAGGAAATTCTTTCTTTATCAATGGGAAAATCTAGAAGTTCAAGGTCAATACCAGTGCAAGTGCTCTTGAGGGAGCTATAAAGGCAGTGCATGCATCTATCCATGCAAATGTAGGACCTGGTTCCAACAGAGAATTGTAACTGTGTATATAATAGCTGGATGAGTCCCTTGCCAGTAGTCTACAAAAATATATAGTCAATACTGTAGAGGTTTCTTCTGCAGTCAATACTGTAGAAGTCCTTTTCAATCACCCATTACTTCAATACCAAAAAGCATTAACTACTTTTCAGACATTCCAGACAAAGGTCACTTGTAACAAAAAGTCGACTTGTTTTTTACACAAGATAGTGTCCATTTAAAAAGTAGGTCTTTTCTTTCAAGTGAACAGGACATTTTCTGTACTTAAACTTCATTTCTAGTCTGTCAAGATAGGGTTTATTTAAGATCCTTATTTAATGTGCATATATGCAGAAACACAAATAAATTTACTTTAATACATCATCTGCACAGAAAAAAAGGTAAACTCCTCAAAACATGATAGAGTGGGTCTAGTTATTACAAATCTATTGCAAATTAAAAACATCCTGTGCATCAGTCCACCTAGACAGAAAGGGAGAAAATGTCCCAACAATGAATAAATGTCAAAGTCTAAGTTGAGTTCTGAAGACCGAGCAGCCTAAAGGACACCATGCTGCTAAACCCAAGTATCCATGTGAGCATGACTGCATAGGCCGCCAAGCCATGCCTTTTTGGAGCTATAAGTGAATTCCAAGTTATTTTCTATTTCGAAGGCGTTTAGATTTTCTAAGAGAGTCTATGGCTTCCACTGCCTTTCTCCGTTTCCGAGGAGACTCCTCATTTGCCCCAGACCCTGAGGAATTTCCTACTGCGCTTTCCATGACTTCTCGAAGCTTTCGTTCCAGCTCTGCCAAACGAGCATTCTGTTCCCCTATGATTTGGGTTTGCTCTAGCAGTTTCTGGTCCTGATCTTGAAGCTGTTTCTGCTGTTCTTGCACTTTAGTGCGAAGCTCAGAAATTTCACGCCTGAGTACAGTCACACCAGCACCATTTGTTTTCACTTGTTGCTGAAGTTTAGTGACCTCCTGTCTTGAAGGGTTTTGTTTGGAGAAAAGCTGCATTGTTGTTAGAGCTGCAGAAGGTCCTGGAACTGTGGCAAAAGAGAGTTATAAGAGATGCAAATTAATTACTTTTTTAAAAGTTAGATTCCATAAAATTAGGTTGTAAAAGAACATTTAATGATATATATTTGTGAAAGCAAAAATTGTAAGCATTTTCATTACTTTTATAATTGTTAAGAATTTAACTACTTTAACAAATAGAACTAGTAAATAATTATCTGAGAAATAACTTAATAAAAGTAAAATGATTGACTGAAGTGGACAGACAGGTCTTGCAGGATGTAATAAGAATTATCTCTGAAGACTACAGTCACCTTCTAAGTCAAATGAAAAGATATGTAATGGACAAGTCATATATCACCACATCATTTTTTTGACAGTATAAGGAGGTTTGGGGAGACATTTCAGCATTAGAATTAATGTTATAAAATAGGTGCAAACTATAAAACACAAGCATCGCACCATTTTTTTTTTTAAAATCACACCACTTTTTAAGGCATAAATCCCATTAAACTATAAGGCCATATTTTACACAAATCTTTCACTTATAGAATCAGTGACTCTTAGAGATCACCTCACCACACCACTCCTCTTACAGATAAGGAAGGAGAGACCTGAGCTTGGGAGGAAGATAGGGATTTCCTGGGGTACTGATGTGGAGGGAAAGCAGATGTTACACAGATAGGGGACAGCAAGTGACAAGATAGAAAAGAGAGATGGGACAGTACCGTAGAGGAATAGCAGGAAGACCAGGCTGGTGATAGCCTAAGAGCACCTAAAAGGGGAATGTATGGTACACCTGGAAAGGAAGGCTGAAGGCAAATTGGGAAGGGTTTTAAAAGCCAAACTAGACATCTGTATTTGTCTTAATGGCAATAGGAAGCCATGGAAATTTCTTGGGCAGAAGGAATAATATGATTAGATCTGTGATTTAGAAATTTCTCTTTGGTTATACCAATCAAACTACCATGAGGTTCTTTTGTAGAAGTAGGAAAATAATGAACTTTATCTGGAGGGGGAAAAAAAGGTAAAGAATCTCAAGAAAAATAGTGAAAAGGGGGTGAAGGAAAGACACGGGCACTAGATCACAAAATATAGTACAAAGCATTAAACTTTGAAGTGATTTAATATTAGTTAGAAAAAGAGAAGTCAAAGTAGAACAGATAAGGAATACCACACACACTGGGGAAAGGGCTACTTTTTGACAAAAATTTCTGGGAAAATTCCAAAAATTAGGTATAGACCTAATATTTGACAATGTAAAACAAAATAACTTACAAAAGGATACATGGCTTAAGTGGTGATGTCATAATCAAATTAGAAGGGTAAGAAATAAATTTACTTTTCAGATTTTGGATAAGGGAAGAGTTCATGATTAAACAAACATTAGAGAAGATGAAATCAGCAATTTTGATTATACAGAATTTAAAAGTTTTTGCATGAAAAAAATCTAATGTAGTTAAAATTAGATAGGAAAAAGTTAAGTGGAGGAAAAAAATCCTTTAACAAATTAAAAGATTTCATAACCAAGCTATATAAGGACCTAATTCAAATTTGTAAGACTAAGAAACATTTTTCAATTTTAGATCAAAGAATATAAAGATGCATTTTTTTTCTTGTTCTAATTTTTAATGTATGATTTTTAAAAAATTTTTTTTTTAATTAAAGCTTTTTATTTGTATAACATATGTATGGGTAGTTCCCTAACATTGATCTTTACAAAGCTTTCCATTACAAATTTTACCCCCAGTCCCCTCCCCTCCCCTGGATGGCAGGAAGTGCACTACATGTTAATAATGTTGAAATGCTTGAGAAGTTATGCAAGAAAAATCCTATCTACAAGAAAAAAAAAAAGAATCAGAGAAAGGCAACACAATGCAAGCAAATGTCAATAGAGATCATGAAAATGTTACGTTGTGGTCCATATTTCATTTCCCTCTCTCTGGGTGTATATGGTTTTCTTCAGTGAACAATTGGAACTGGTTTGAGACAATTCTTTGTTGCAGAGAGCCATGTCTATTAGAATTGATAATTATGTAATACTGTTGTTGCTGTGTATGATGATCTCCTGGTTCTGCTCGTTTTACTCAGCATCAGTTCATGCAAGTCCCTCCAGGCCTCTCTGAAATCGTCCTGCTGGTCGTTTCTTACAGAGCAATAATATTCCATAACATTCATATACCGTAATTTATTCAGACACTCTCCAATTGATGGGCATCCCTTCAGTTTCCAGTTTCCAGCCACTACAAAAAGGGCTGCCACAAACATTCTTGCACAGGTGGGTCCCTTTCCCTCCTCTAAGATCTCTTTGGGATATAGGCCCAGTAGAAACACTGCTGGGTCAAAGGGTATGCACAGTTTGACAACTTTTTGAGCATAGCTCCAAATTGCTCTCCAGAATGGTTGGATCCGTTCACAGTCCCACCAACAATATATTAGTGTCCCAGTTTTCCCACATCCCTCCAACATTCATCATTATCTTTTCCTGTCATTTTAGCCAATCTGACAGGTGTGTAGTGGCATTTCAGAGTTGTCTTAATTTGCATTTCTCTGATCAATAGTTATTTGGAGCACCTTTTCATATGATTATAAATAGTTTTAATTTCCTCATCTGAAAATTGTCTGTTCATATCCCTTGACCACTTATCTACTGAAGAGTGGCTTGAATTCTTACATATATGAGACAATTCTCTATATATTTTAGAAATGAGGCCTTTATCAGAACCATTAAATGTAAAGATGATTTCCCAATTTGATGCTTCCCTCCTAATCTTGTCTGCATTTGTTTTGTTTGTACAGAAACTTTTTAACTTAAGATAATCAAAATTATCCATCTGGTGTTCAATTAGGAATTCCAGGTCTTCTTTGGACATAAATTTATTCCATCTCCACAGGTCTGAGAGATAAACTATATTACGTTCCTCTAACTTGCTTACAAAGTCCCTCTTTATATCTAGATCATGAACCCATTTAAATCTATCTTATACCAAGATTAGATCTTGGTATGTGGTGTTAGGTATGGGTCAAGCCCTAATTTCTTCCACACTAGTTTCCAATTTTCCCAGCAGTTTTTGCCAAATAGTGAGTATTTATCCCAAAAGCTGGGGTCTTTGGGTTTATCGAATACTAGATTGTTAAGGTTATTGCCTAGATTGTCCTGATATCCTATCCTGTGCCACTGATCGACTGCTTAAAGATGCATTTTTCAAAAGAAGAAACCGAAGCTATTAACTATTATATAAAAATGCTATAAATAACTAAAAATTGGAGAATCTTAAAGCAACTCTGAGCTCTAGCTAATATCCAGCAGATGGACAAAACTGACAAAGGAAGAAACTGACAAGTGTTGGAGGAGCTACCAGAAAATAGGTACACTAGTACATTGTTAGTGAACCTGTAAATTGGTCCAGCTATTTTAAAAAGAAACTTGGAACTCTGCCCCAAAATTTACTAAACAGCATACCTTTAACACAGTTATTTCACTACTATATCCTACATACTATTAGCCTATATACCACAGAGAGGTCAACCTACATGCACAAAAATGATCATAGAAAATTTCTTAACAGAAGCCTCAAACTGGAAACTAGGGAGGTGCCCATCTGTGGGAAATACATAACAAGAAATGACTAAGTGGATAGTTTCAGGAGAACTGCGATAACCCCTGTGAACTAGGGCAGAATGAAATGAGCAGAATAGAATAATGATACAACAACATTATAAATAAAAACAACCTTAAGGGATTTTAGAATTTTGATCCATTCAAAATCCTGAAGATGAAACAAACCCCTACTTCCTACCAAAGAGGTAATAAAAGACATAAAATACAGACTGAAACATATTTTTGGATATGGTTTTTGTTTTGTTGGACTATTAATATTTCTTACGAGGGTTTCTTTTAAAAAAAAATTTCAACTGGGGAAGTGGTAGGAAAAGATAGTAAATATTTGTAAAAATAAATGTTTAAAATGAGAAAATAAGGAGTTTCACTTTGACAGTTATGCTGAGGATGGACTAGAAAGGAATAGACTAAAGGCTGGGAGAACAATTGGGTGCCTATTGGATTGTTCCAGGTGACAAGCAATGAGGGTTTTATCTAGGGCAGGGGCTATATGGACAGAAAGGACAGATATGAAATATTAATGAAGAAGAAGAACTGACAAGACCCGACAACTGAAAGGTTGGGGGAGAGGGAAGAGTTGAGGATAACCTCAAGATTGTGAATTTGGATGACAAGAAGAATGTTGGTGCCCTCAACCAATATGTTAAAAATAGGAAGAGGAGAGTTTTGGGGAAAAGACGACGAGTTCTTTTTTAGATATGTTAAGTTTGAGATATTTATTCTGAACAATTCAGTTGCAGGTGTCCAACAGACAGTGACATGAAAGATGAACTTAGGAGAGAGGCAAGGCTTCTGTAGGGAGATATGGTAGAGATCTATAGCAGGGCTTCTTATATTTTTTCTGGTGACCTCTTTTCACCTGAGAAATTTTTATGGGACCCCAGGTATGTAGATATATAAAATAGGTATACTAATCAAACATTCACTGAATCATAATTTCAAGACCTCCCCTCCCCCTTCACCATTCAGTTACAAGATCCTATATGGGGTCATGAACTACAGTTTATGAAGCTGGGATCTATATACACATAATAGTTGAACCCATAAAAAATCATTAATTAGGTTGATTTGGTGATCTTTTCTGGGCAGATATTTGAGAATGAAACCATTTGTATGTTAATACCATGTGCTAGCTACTAGAACTATTATTATTATCTTGATTTTCCACATCAGAATTAATCATTTGTGAGGTAATATTCCAGCACCAACTTTCTTTCCTTTCCCTTGATGAAATGTATTTCTTTTAGCCTTTTCCCTGAGCCTATTATTATCCCATGGTCTACTTCCCTTCTCTTCCAAAAACTTCATCTTTTTTTGTATTTTTATTTTTATTAAAGCTTTTTATTTGCAAAACATATGCATAGGTAATTTTTCAACACTGACCCTTGCAAAGTTTTGTGTTACAAATTTTTCCCTCCTACTCCCCACCTCCTCCCCTAGATGGCAGGAAGTCTAATACATGCTAATTATGTTAAAATATTTGACAGATCGAATGTGTGTATACATATTTATACAGTTATCTTGATGTTCAGGATAAAAAAAAAGAAAAAAAAAACCTGAGAAGGAAAACATAATGCAAGCAAACATCAATAGAAAGTATGAAAATGCTATGTTATGGTCCAGACTCAGATCCCACAGGCTTGGGTGTATATGGCTTTCTTCCTCACTGAACAACTGGAATTGCAAAAACCTCATCTTTAATAGTTATAAAATCACTGAAATAAAAGCAGCAATAATAAGCATTTTTCTTACTCTTTTGGATTTTGACATGCTATATTAAATGTCAACCAAAAACCAATGCCACAACAGTTTTTCTTTCATCAGACTAATTAGGGCCAATCCTTACTCAGTTTCTAATCTAATAGTCATAGTTAATGCCTAAGAGCTTCTAAATTTATTTGCTTTAGAATAGAATTGACCCATGGATAGTCTCTAGGAAAAATAATGAAATTTAAGTATTTACTAAGTTCTTACTATGGGGTCAGGCACTGCTAGTAAGCTTTGAGGATACGATAAATAATACCAATTCTCAAAAAATTTATATTCTAATGGGAGAGATATTATAGATAAGTATATATGGGATAAATTTAAAGAGAATAAATACAAATATATACAGGCTAATTAAATGGAACATATAGAGAGGCTGGAAAGATAAATCTGGGCTAGGCTATAAAAGGCTAAAAAGAAAAAATAGAACACGGCAACAAGAAGATTATATGATGATCCATTCTGATAACAATAAGACGATTCAAACCAGTTCCAATTGTTCAGTGATGAAGAGAACCATCTACACCCAGAGAGAGGCTTGTGGGAACTGAGTGTGGATCACAACATAGCATTTTCATGCTTTCTGTTGATGTTTGCTTGCATTTTGTTTTCCTTCTCAGGTTTTTTTTTTCTTTCTTATTAGATCTGATTTTTCTTGCGCAGCAAGAAAACTGTATAAATTTGTATACATATATTGCATTTATCATATATTTTAACATATTTAACACGTATTAGACTATCTGCTATCTAAGGGAAGGGGTGGGGGGGGAAGGAGGGAAAAATCTGGAACATAAAGTTTTGCAAGGGTCAATGTTGAAAAATTATCTATGCATATGTATTGCAAATAAAAAGCTTTTTTTTTTTTTTCCCCTGCTGAGTCATTTGAGGTTAAGTGACTTGCCCAGGGTCACACAGCTAGGGAATGTTAAGTGTCTAAGACCAAATTTGAACTCAGGTCCTCCTGACTTCAGGGCTGGTGCTCTATCCACTGTGCCACCTAGCTGCCCCAAATAAAAAGCTTTAATAAAAAATGAAAATTTAAAAAAATTAGAGAAACTGGCAATACAGGCAATAGGGAACCATTGAAATTGACTGAGGAGAATGATATGGTCAGATCTGCTTGAAAATAAAATTACTGTGGCAGTTATGTAGAGAATTAACTAAAATAGTGAGAAGCCTTTGAGACAGTCCAATTAGGATAGTCTAGAGAGGAAGAAATAAGATAACTAAGGTGGTAGCCAAGAAAGTCTGAAATAAGAGATATTGTGGATGAAAAATGGCAACAACTGGCAAGTGAATTAAAAAATGGGGTAAGGAAAGGTGAGGAATTAAGGACACCAATAAAATCACAAATCTTAAAGAGAAGAACCAGGAAATTTGGAAGGAGTAGTTTGATAGGAAAGATCATGAGTTCTGTTAGGGACATATTGAGTCTAAGATGCTTGTGGGACTATCCAATGTCTAACAGCTGACCCAAGATAAAGCTCAAGTGAAAAATTAGGGTTGTCTATATAAGTCTGAATCTTATCCTAAAGGTGATAATCAAACTTCATAGGAGTAAATTTGGTCACCAAGAGTGAGAATGTAGTCAGAATATGCAGAAACCCACTGTTGACAATAAAGATAGAATATTCATTGTCAAATGGCACTAAGATTAAAAAAAAAAAAAAAAGACAAAGACTGGGAAAAGACATCCTATTTAGCAACTAAAGAGGTCACTGGTAATTTTGAGGAGGGCAATTTCAGTTAAGTGATGAGCTTAGAAGCTGGACTGCAAAGGATTGAAAAGTAAGAAAGGAAGTGAAAGGAATGAGTGTAGACAAGATTTCCAAGGAATCTGAGTGAGAACAGAGGAGATACAGCATGGTAGCATAGGATGGTAGGATATAGTAAAGGTTTTTTAGATGGGAAAGACCTGGGCATGTTTGAAGGCCATATGGAAGAACCTAGCTAAAAGGGAGAGGAATTAAAAATCAGAAATAGAAGGGAGATGTTTGAGAAGGTTATATGCTGGAAAAAAACAAGAGGGGATGAGATCAAAGGAATACATTTTGGGACTGACCTTGGCAAGGTAAGAAGCTATCTCATCAGAAACTAATGGAAGAAGGAGAGAAAGGGGGATGATGTCAAGTGGTTTTGAGATGAAGAAAAGGGGAGAATATCATAAATAGCACATCACTTTTGTTTTAAAGAATCTCTCTTCCTACTTCCCTACATAGAATAAAAAAAAAATTTAAAAAAAAAGACATAAAAAGGCAGTTCAGCAAAATTAACATAGCAACCAAGTTTGAGAGTATTTGTAGGGGGTTCCATACCTATAGTACCTTTGCCCCACCCCCAAAGAAAGGAGGAATGTTGATTTGCTATTCTCTGGGCCCAAGTTTAGTCATAGTTACACATCATTCATTCTGTTTGGAAAAGACTGCTTTTAAGTAAAATTTTACAGTTAAATATTAGTGGAAAATTTGATACAATATAAATAGTATATACCTGGAGGAGAGCCTATAAGTCGCCCAGACACATCTGATCCTGGTAACTTCTTCTTTAGAATTGGGACAATCTTCTCATCAAAGTATTCCATTGCCATGGAGGAAATATCCCTTAACTCTTGGAGGACTTCATGAGCCCGTTGTGGGGCTCTGGTAGAATTTACATATCTCAGCACTCGATAAATTTCATCAATTACCTAAAATAATGAATTTTCATTAGTTTCCTAGATTTAAAAAAAATTAAATTGAAAGAGAAAATTTCTCCAGAATTCTAATAAGATTAATGGACTGGCCATTTATCACACTATCCCCTGCTAGTTTTCCTCAGGTAGATTACCACAAGACTGTGATAAATTTATGCTTTTAAGTGAATTTGTGCTGACAGTGCAAAGCACCTGTGAGTACTAAGAATTAGGAAGTATATATCAAAGAGTCAGAGGATGGCAGATTTAGAGTTGGAAGGAACCTCAGGGCTCATGTTCCCTTACTTTATAGATGAAGAAGCTGTGGACCACAGAGGTTAAGAGATATTGAGTCATAGAGCCAAGATGATTCTTTTATAGCAGAGGTTCATTCTGTGAAATGGTTTTAAAAAAATAATTTGAGAATTCAAAACAATTGATTTCCTTTGTAATCATATGTATTTTATATTTTGCATTTATTATTTTGAGAAGGGATACCAGGTGCCAAGAGAATCTGACAAGAAAGGTTAAAAATCCTGTTTTATAATATTTTATAAAAGCATTTAAAACAAATGTGAGAAAAACTGAATATGAATAAAAAATGTGAGATATAGTTTCAAGAAATTTATCAAGATGTATATATACCATTCTTCCTTACTAATTCAGTGCTCAAATCAAATTTCATACGCACATCGAAACTGGATAAATTTCATGTAAAAATATTGTTAGTTACTCATGGATCATATGGATAAGGAATATCAGAGATCATTCAAATGTCCTTCACCTTACAAATGAATGATAATCCTACTTTTTTGATTTTCAAAATAAACATTACATATTTTTGGAGGTTATGCAAATCAGCAGAGTTTAGAAGAAACTAAGTAAGGTTTAGAAAAATTATCAGCCAATGTATGAGTATTAATAAAAATTAAACATGATTACCCACAAAGTTATTTGACATATAAAGCTTACTAATTGGTGAAGTATTTATATGTGTCTCATGTTTCTGTTCTTCAGGACAGCAGCTGATGCTGAATTTTAATGTGGAGAGAAAGGAAGAGACTTAAAGATTTAGGAGAGCAGATATCCTTTTTTTTTTTTTTTTAAACAGACTCCCCACTTGAGACTGAATCCTGAATTATAGAGACTGCTGGATCTGACCCCATTGTGACAGTTCTTATGTGTTTATGTTCTTACCATTCAAGGTAGCACTGACCCTTCCAAAGCAGCAACTGAGAGTAGATTTTGGAAGGAAGATCTGGCTGCTGGGAGGGGTATATGGCAAAGAATTAGGAAGTACAGGGTATTCCAGGTAGAACAAGGAAAATAAATGATATCTGCTTTCTATTTTTACTTCAAATCTAACATGCATTCAGAGGTTTTAAAATAGTACCTTAAACTCATAATTGAGGTTGGGAAAACAGTTGATCAGAGTACTTTACCTAAATATTCTAAGATATTACATATATCATAGCATAAAATACAAACATATTACATATAATTTTATATTTCCTTCAAAAATCACTTCATAATATTGTAGTCTATTCTTTAGAGTTCAAGTTAAAGATTAAAAAAAATAATTTTATAAATCAGATATTTCTTGGCATTGGTGGGGGAGACAATGGTCATTTGCCTCTCATAAAAATAGAGAGTAGGGGGGAAAATCATTATTTGTGTTCACTGGCTAGAGATTCCAGATAGCCTAAAATTTAATTTATTAAAGTGTTTTATTTGGAGCTATCATTCCTTTATCTTAGCTTTCCTCCTGTTTATAGTTTTCTTTATTCTACTGGAGAACATTTTATGAAATGTTCTATAATGCAAAGTAAGATAAGCAATATAATTAATTTCATAAGCTGGAATTTAGCATGCAAAATAAGCAAAAAAAATAAAATGGAAGTTCTATTTTACAAGTTCAGTAACTTTATAGTCAAAATAACATTTAAATGTGGGGGAAGGGCAAAATAATTTAAAATACTCCTTTCCTAGCATTTTCCTTAGAAAAAGGAGCCAGAGATTTGGATAATTCTACCTTTCCTCAAAAACTGCTGGGATTTCCTCCAGATTCAAGTTTCTGGCATCTTCAGAGAAGTGAGGAGCCTAACCTCACCAATCGTAGGGAGTAAATAATGTATCAAAAGCTCATATAGTCAAATCTTTCCTGAATTCAGTGTTTGCAAATCTTATCCAGGAGGTTATCCGTTGGGGTAGAGCCCTCTGGTGGCCAGGTAGAGTATGACTACCTTATATTCTGCATCTTCCTTTTCCCTTCTGTCAGGGTAACAAGGGCACAAAAAACTTATCACCTCAAGTAGATTTATCTCCATATGAGCAGGGCTCCTGCCCAGAACCCCACAGATTCTGTACTGGACATCCCAGCAAACTAGTATTAATTCTAGTGAATAAACGTGAGGCAGTTAGATGACCCAGTGGATAGAGCACCAGCCTGAACTCAGGAGGTCCTGAGTTAAAATCCAGCCTCAGACACTTTGTGTCTGACATACATATGCCTGGGCATAACACTTAACCCCAAATACCCTGCAAGGTGAATAGAATACAGGACTTGAATTCAAATCCTGCCTCAGACACTTATTAGCTGTGTGACCCTGGGCAAATTACTTAGTCTATTTATGTACTTAATTCATTCATTCATTTATTTTTTTGCTGAGGCAATTGGGGTTAAGTGACTTGCCCAAGGTCACACAGCTAGTTAGTGTTAAGTGTCTGAGGCCAGATTTGAACTCAGGTCCTCCTGACTTCAGGGTTGGTGCTCTATGCACTAAGCCAACTAGCTGTCCCATTTAGTTCATTTATAAAAGTAACTTGGAAGCAAATTACTTCAGCATCTCTGTCAAAGAAAACCTCTAATGGTGTTACAAAGAGTCAGACATGACTAATCAATTTCACAACCATATAATTATAACAAACAATAAAAATAGAAAGATGAGAATGGCAGGCTCTAAGAATGCTTACTAAGACCCTAAGTATAAGAGATTCCCATATCCTCCTTTGGAAGCTGTGCTATCTGAAGACCTCAAGATAAAAGTTTCTTGCATATGGGCTTTGAGTGAGCATGCTGTGTTCCTCCTGTGCCGGCCCAATGTCTGACTTGGGGTGCTCTGTCCTCAGCTCCTGCTCCCTTTTCCCTGGCCACAGTGCTGGCCACTCTTGTTGCTGCCCCAATTCATATCAGAAGTCTTTCTGCTTTCCCTTTGGCAGTTCTTGGCTAGGCCAGCCCTTTGGTAGTTAGTTCATGTTTGACACTGGAACAAAATTCAACAGTCAACAAAAGGAGATTAACTTAGCCATAGCAGAAGAAAGATAATTACATAAGGCTATGTATGCACTGTGGACACTCAATGTTGATTCAGCTGAACTAAACTCTCCTGCCCAAGCTGCTTATCCTGCTCATTTGGCCGACCATCAGAAAGTGCCAGGAGCTCCCCTGGAACTGTTTTAATACTCTGGAGATCAGGGAGTGACGCTAATAGCCTAAACCTTAGTCATCTGAGTCAATAAAATTTGACTGGATGGTTTCAATATCTTTTAAAGGAAAAATTAAGCCCTAAGGGGTAGGAGAGATGGATTGCAGTACTCTTCTCCTTGCTGACACCTAGTTAAGGTAAGATTGACATTTCTAAACTAATTAACACCTAGAGGACGTGTTAAGAGCACTATTTAAATATTTTAAAATGTCAGCACAATAAACAAAACTCAATCCTTTTATAATCATATGATCAGAACTATTTAATAATTAACACCTTAAAACACCCCCTTCATGTCCCCTTTTAAACTGTATGCATATAAAGTTTCTTCCTTTAAATAGTCGTAGTCACTGAAAAGGCTATTTCAGTTCTGTTCTTTTTCTACTTTTTTCATTTCTTAATGTTCTTCGAATCTGTCATTTTAAAACTGCCAAATATTCCTTTATAGTGATATAGGACAATTAATTTGTCCACTTCTCATTTGATATATTATTATATATATCATTATCATATATATATATATACATATATATATATATTCAAGTACTGAAGAACTAGAGTCAGAATTATGCATGATTTGGCAGCCACCACTGTAAAAAAGCAGAGACACTGACACGTGATATTCCAAAAGGCAAAGGATTCTAACCAAGGATAAATTACCCCACAAAACTGAGTATAATCTTAGAGGAAAAAAATGGAGCTTCAATGAAAATAGGATTTTCAAGCATTCCTGATGTAGATATCAGCTGTATACAAACTTTGAAGTTCAAACAAAAAATCATGAGAGAAAGAGGAAACATTAAAATGATAAACAAGAATGAACAATGGTAACTGACTAAACTAGGATAAACTGCTGACATTCTAATATGGGGAGATGAAATATGGGTCTCCTCTGAAACCTATAATCATGAGGGCTCACAAAGAGATTCTAATTGGACAAAGCCTGGGAGTAGTTCTGTTATGTCTTGATTACTATAAGACTGGAAAGAGAATACATTAGGAGACAGCAAGGAAAATCACCTCATAACTAACTCCTAATATCATAATAAGAATGCTTAAAGTAGCCAACTACAAACAATAAAGAAGGGGGCAAGGAGAAGTGAACAAATTTCTGAAATGTTTGTTTGTATGTTTGAATAAAAGAACAGAGATATAAAAGAATCCAACTATTTATGAGATACTATGGTGACAGGGAAGCTCAAGACTAAAACAGAAGACTTTAAAATACCCACAAACAAAGCCTCAAAGAAAAATGCAGATTGGACATAAGCCCATCAAAAATCCTAGAAGAGTTAAAATGCTAAAGAAGATATGAAAAAAAAAAGAGTAAAAAAAATGTCGACAAACTATGTAAGCAAGATTCAAGGCAATCCCAATAAACTTTGGATAGAAAATGCCAGCTGCATCCAGAGGGAACTATGGAGAGCAAATACAAATCAACATATGATATATTCACTTTTTTTTCTTTTTCTTCTGTTTTTTTTTTCTTCTCGTGTGATTTTCTCCTTTTCTTTTGATTTTTCTCTCCCAACATGATTCATAAATATGTATTAAAAAATTAATGTACATGTATAATCAGAAAAAAATAACAAAAAGACCATGTAATAGTGATAGAGGAAAAAATGGGAAAAGTAATGAGAATCATCCAAGAAAGTTATGTAAAGAGAATGAAAAGTTTGAAAAAATATATGTATATAACTTCACTAAATAAAGTAATTATTTAAAAATCAGAATAGAAGATAAGGAATCCATGAGGCAGTAGGAAATAATAAAAATCAAGTCAAAAGACTGAAAAAAAGAAAATAAAAATCAGATATGAAAAACAACTGACTTGGAAAATAGATTGAGGAGAGAAAATTTAAGAAGCAATGATCTATTGGAAAGCCATGAAAAAAAAGTGTAGATATTGTATTTCACAAAATTACAAAGGAAAGCTGCCCAGATATTTTAGAACCAGAAAGCAACACAGAAGGTGAAACAATTCACTTAGAAGAAACCCCCAAATGCTAACTCTCAGGAATATTTTAGGCAAAATCTAAAACCCCCAAGCCAAAGCCAAATTACAAGAAGCCAGAAAGAAAGAATTCAATAATTATGGACCCACAGTCAGGATCATACAATATTTAGGAGTCATCACTATAAAGAATATGTTATTCTAAAAGGTATCAGATCTAGAATTACAACTAAGAATAAACTACAAAACAAAATTGAGTATAAATTTAGAGGTAAAAATGAGCATTCAATGACAAAGAAGACTTCCAAGAATTTCTGATAAAAAGACCAGAGCTGAATGAAAAATGTGACATTCAAAGACAGCACTTGAGAAAAAAAATGAAAAGGCAAATTTGAATAAAAAGTCAGTTTTCATTATTATATGGGGAGATGATACATATATCAGAACTTTATCATCAAAATAGATTGCACAAAATCTATTCTATGGAAATAAAAAAAGACACAATCCCAAGCAAAATAAAATTTTGATTAAAAGATAAGAAAATTACATTTTACTAAAATATACTATAATGAATCAATGTCTTTCCATGTATACACCAAAATATATTCACATCTAAATGCTTAAAAGAAAAACTGAATTACAGAAACAATTAAAAAGTAAAAACATAACCATGGGGGAACCTCAATTTACCCTTCTTAAACAAAGATAAATATAACCATAAAAACAAAAACAGAGAAATAAATAGAGAGACTTCTGGAAAATACTGAATGGGAACTGAAAGGAGTTTACCTCAATCATGCATGACACCTTCCCAAAAATTTACCATGTATTAGGGCATATTTTACAAGCAAATGTATAAAGGCAGAATATTAGAAACATCTTTTTTTCTGACCACAATGCAGTAAGAATCTTTAATAAGGAGCCTTTAAAGTACAGACTAAGGATTATTTGGAAACTAAATAATCTAATTCTAAAGAATGAGTAGGTCAAGGACCACAGAAACAAACAATTGTTTGATTAAATATAATGACAACAATAAAACATATCAAAATTTGTGGGATAAAGCCAAAGCAGAACTTAGGAGAAAAGTTATCTCTAAACACTTATATCAATAAAAATGAGAAAGAACAGATCAACAAATTGGTCATACAATTAAAAAATTAAAATACGACTAATTAAAAACTTCTAATTATATTTCAAAATCAGAGTCCTGAAAATAAAAAAGAGAGGTTGACAAAAAGGAAAGTAAAACAAAGATTAAATAAAACTAAGAGCTAGTTTTTTTTTGGGGAAACTCCCAGCCCTAATAAATGAATTATTACTTAATTTGATTTTTTATTTATTTTTTATTTTTATTTTTGCTGAGGCAATTGGGGTTAAGTGACTTGCCCAGGGTCACACAGCTAGGGAACGTTAAGTGTCTGAGACCAGATTTGAACTCAGGTCTTCCTGACTTCAGGGCTGGTGCTCTATCCACTGCGCCACCTAGCTGCCCCTTAATTTGATTTTTTAAAAGAAAAAAAAAAAAACAAAACCATTAAAATCAAAAGTGAAAAAAGTGAATTCACAATCAATGAAGAGGAAATAAAAAATTAGAAGCTATTTTGCCCAATTATATGCCAATAAAACCAACAATTTTAATGAAATGGATTAGTATTTACAAAAATACAAATTGTTCATAGACTAAACAGAATACTTAACACTATTTTTAGAAAAAGAAATTATTTAAGCCATAAATAAACTCCATAAAAAAGGACCCAAGGACCAGATGGATTTACAAGCAAATTCTACCAAATATTTAAAGAACAATTAATTCTAATATTAAATTGGAATACTGTTTGAAGAAATCCTACCAAATTCCTTGTTTGTTGCAAATATGCTTTTGACACCTAAACCAGGGAGAGTTAAAACAGAAAAAAAGTCCAATTTCCCTAATGAATACTGATGCAAATTTTTATTTTATTTTTTTTTGAATAATAGTTTTTTATTTTCAAAATGTATGTAAAGATATTTTCAACATTCACCCTTGCAAAACCTTGTGTTCCAAATTTTCCCTCTTTTCTCCTCACCTCCTTCCCTAGATGGCAAGTAATCCAATATATGCTAAATACTCTTACACACACACATACTCTTCATTAATTATCATGCTGCACAATAAAAATCAGATCAAAAAGAAAATAAAATGAGACAAAAAGCAAGCAAACAACAAAAGGGAAAAAAATTATTATATTGTGATCCACATTCAATCCCTATAGGCCTCTCTCTGGATGCAGATAGCTCTCTTTATCACAAAGTCATTGGAAATGGCCTGAATCACCTCATTGCTGAGAAGAGCCATGTCCATCAGAATTGATCATCATGTAATACTGTTGTTGCTGTGTATAATGATCTCCTGGTTCTGCTCATTTCACTCAGCATCAGTTCATGCAAGTCTCTCCAGGCCTCTCTGAAATCGTCCTGCTGATCGTTTCTTACAGAGCAATAATATTCCATAACATTCATATACCATAATTTATTCAGCCACTCTCCAATTGATGGGCATCCCTTCAGTTTCCAGTTTCTTGCCACTACAAAAAGGGCTGCCACAAATATTTTTGCACACGTGGGTCCTTTTCCCTTTTTTATGATCTTTTTGGGATATAGGCCCAGTAGGGACACTGCTAGATCAAAGGGCATGCATCATTTGATGGCCCTTTGGGCATAGTTCCAAATTGCTCTCCAGAATGGTTGATCTGTTCACAACTTCACCAACAATGTATTAATGTCCCAGTTTTCCTATATCCCCTCCAACATTTATCATTATTTTTTCCTGCCATCTTAGCCAGTCAATATGTGAGGAGTATAGTGGTACCTCAGAATTATCTGATGCAAAAATTCTAAATAAGATACTAGCAAGGTGATTACAGACACAGATGACAAAAAATCATATACTATGAGTGAATTATGCAAAGAATGCAGGGCTGATTTAACATCAGTTAAATGATAAGCACCATTGATAACAACAACAAAAATCATAACAAAATTCATCTGAAGGAGTAATATCAAGGGAATCAATTAAAAAAAAGAAAGGAAGGAAGAGTAGAAATAGCAGGGCTCAAATTAAGCTACAGTCATCAAAAAAATTTGGTGTAGGGTAATGAATGAGTATGATCAGTGGAATAAATTAGATATGCAGTATACAGAAGCAATGAGCACAGTAACCTAATATATGATAAGCTACTGGGGTAAGAAAGAATTCACTGACAAAAACTGCTTGGAAAACTGGAAAGCTGTCTGGCAAAAAGTGGACATAGACCAACATCTCATACCCCACATCAAAATAAGCACAAAATGGGTACCTGATTTAGACATAAAGAGGGATATCATACCCACACCATTCACCCACCCATATACATATTTAATAGAACATGGAAGAAATTACCTATTAGATCTATGGATAGGGGAAGAACCAAGGGGGGAAAAAAGAGTGTTTCACAGGAAATGAAAAAGATAATTTTGATAACAAAATTTAACCGTTGTTGTGCAAAATTAATATAGCTAAAATGAGACAAAAAGTGGGAAACTTGGGGGGGGGAATCTTTTCAGGTTTCTTTGATAAAGGTCTCATTTCTGAAAGATAGAAAAGTGTATCTAATTTAAAATAAGCTATTTCCCAATTGTCAAAGGATATGAATAAATAATTTTCAGAGGAAGAAATCCAAGCTATTAATAGCCATTTGAAAAAATGCTCTCCTTCATTAGTAATCAAAGAAATGCAAATTAAAACAATTCTGAAGTATCAATTCACACCTACCAGATTGGCCAAGATCACAAAAAGGAAAAGGACAAATGCTGTACGGGATATAGGAAAATAAATGCACTGATGCATGTTGGTGGAATTGTGAACTAATTAAACATTTTAGAAAGCAATTTGGAACTGTGTCCTAAAAGCTATTAAATTGTACTTATGCTTTGACCCAGCGATACCATGATAAAAGTTTTTATCTCAAATACATCAAAGAAAATGGAAAAGGACTCATATGTATAAAAATATTTAAAGTAACTCTTCACAAATAATTGGAAACTGAGGGGATCCCCATCAATTAGGGAATGGCTGAAAAGTTATAGTATGTGAAGGTGACAGAATAGTACTATGCTGTAAAAAATAATAAAGGTGGTAACTTCAGAAAAAAACTAGGAAGATTTATATAAATTAAAGCAAAGTGAAATGATCAGAATCAGAACAACTTACAGTAATAGCAATGTTGTAAAAATAATTAACTTTGTGATTTTAGTAATTTATCAACACAATGGCCGACCACAATTCTAAAGAACTCATGATGAAATGTGTCATCCACTTCCAATTAGAGAATTAATGGCCTGAAAGTGCATTTTGAAGCTTATTTAATTTTCCTGATTTTTTTTTTAAGGGAATGGGAGGAATGCAGTTAATTTGGAAATGTTCTACATAACTCTACATATCTGTAATAGGTCTTTTCACTAGATGGGGGACGAAGTAAGAGAATTTGGAATTGAAAAATTAAAGTCTATATTAAAAACAAAAAACAAAAAACAAAACAAACCATGATAATCAACTCTGAAGGACTTGGTACTCTGATCAACACAATGACCAACCACAATTCTAAAAGACTTATGATGAAACAAGTTATTTATCTCCAGAAAGAGAAATGATGGCCTCATAAGTGAAAGAAAACTGATGCATATTTCTTCTATTTCTTGATTTTTTTTCTTTTATTCTTGTTGTCTTATTAAGTCAAATGTTTTCTGTCTGGCCCATTCTACTCTTCAGAGTATTCATTTCTTTAGTGAGGCTTTCTATCATTTCTTCTAAGATGTCAGTTTTCTTTGACATTTTTTTCTCCCTAGTTTTCCCATTCTGTTTCTAGGTTCTTTTACAGTCTCTGTGGCCATAATACCAGTGTTTGATCAAGTTCTGAAACTGAATGGGGTGGGTAGGGTCTACCTCATACTAATTACAATGGGCTGGATAAGGCCCTTTCTTTAGGAGGCTTCAGGGCTACTCCCTGGTTGAACTCTGCCTGGGGGTTCTCTCTTCATAAGGGCTCTTTCTGCTATTTAATATTTCATAATATATACCATACAGATGCTAGGGGTCTAGAGGGATGCTAGGAGCCAAGGCTTCTGTTGTACTAGATCCCAGTTATAGGCTTCAGGGACTGAATTTTGTCTTTGGTCTTTCTCTTACATAGTCAGGTTCAGCCTAATTGTGCCACGATAAACTTAACTGGAATGATCAAGACCGTTCTCTTTGCTAGACCAGGACTGAGTTCAGGGGCTACTGAGACTTGACTAGGGCCAATCTCAAGCTCTGTTCTGCTCAGACCAGCAGCAAGCACTACATTGGACCTGGCAGCCAGGGGCTGTTCTTTTAAGAGCTGGGCTCAGGGAGCCAGCCACTGACTGGGGGAATGTTGAGGTCTGACATTGTTTGCTTCTGGCAGGGAGGAGATGCTAAATCCACAAAGAATGCCTCTTAAGATGCTCTCCAGCAGTCATGGAAGCAAAGAATGCTGGGACTTCTCTGGAAGGCCTCCTTTTTGTGGATTCCTGGGTTAGACAGTAAAGTCTACTGGTGATTTTTCCCCATCCTTAGATTAGAGTATATTTAAGCCCTGATTTAGTATTTGCAGGGGATCAGGGAATCTCTGAATCCTCTTACAATGGTATCGTCCCATAATCACCTTGTGTTTATTTGAGAAAAAGGTATTTTTCCACTACATCCCTACTATATTTGTATGGTATAGCTTATTCATTAATCTGTTTAATTCTGCAACCTGTGTTTATCCTTTTGCTTGATTATATTTTAACAATGGTTGAGTGAAAAACAAGAACTGATTTTTTTAATTTAAAAATTTTTTGATGAACTACAATCTATGTTTTACCCCCTTTCCCCCACGTCCCACTGAAAAAAAGAAAAACAAAACTCTTGTTACAAATATGCGTAGTCAGTAGAGCAAAATAAATTTCACAATTCAACAAGCATTTATTAAGCATTTACACTGATCCAGGAACTGTGCTAAACCAGAGACCTAAAGAAAAGTAAAAATATAATCCCTGCTCTCACAGAGATCTCATTGTCATAGAAGGTAACATGGAAACAATTAAGTTCCTATAAGGTATATTTAAATGGGTGGTAATCAAAAAGAGAAGGCACTAGCAATGTGTATGGGGAAAATCAACTAGGTGTTGACATTGTTAATAATTCTATTCCTGTTTCTTGTAAAAGTATAAGGTAATTTACAAATTTGATTTGATATGTAAATTTTAAATAGAAAAACATCCATAATCATTCTTTTTTAGGATATTAAATACTCCTATTTTTCTTTTCTTTTCTTTGGCTTTTTGCTGAGGCAACTAAGGTTAAGTGACTTGCCCAGGGTCACACAACTAGGGAATGTTAAGTGTCTGAGACCAGATTTGAACTCAGGTCTTCCTGACTTCAGGGCTGGTGCTATCCCCTGCGCCACCTAGCTGCCCCAATACTCCAATTTTTCAATGCAATTTGGTTTGAATTCAACTTTCCTGAATATCATCACTGCTACAATCATAATAACTAATAGCATTTAAATGAAATACCTAATTTTTTTTTTAACAGTGAATCTTAGTCTGTTTACTTTTAATGTTATATATAACATATACTTATCTTCTATTTTTTGCTATACTTAGCAGAATGTAACAGCTTAATTTCACAACTCAATCTGTATCCAAACATAACTTTGTTAAATTATGTCCTATTCCAATTATTTCAGCTTTTTCTGTTTTTCAAAAACTTTTTCAAAAAGTGGACAAATCTGGTGATACTGAATGATACCTGATGGAATGTAATTAATTTGATTCTTTTTTCCCTAGCAGCTCTAAGGACTTTTTATTTCTTCAAATCAATAATTAAATGCTTACTCTGTCTTATGCGTGTTCAGTTCTGGGAAAACACACACACACACACACAGGTTAAAAAAAAACTCTCAATGAGTTCACATTCAAATGGGGGGAAAACATATGAAGAACTATATACATGCAAGATATATATATAGGACAAATTAGAGGTAATCTCAAAGAGAAGGCATCAGCATTAGGAGGGGCCAGGAAAGGACTGTTGTAGGAAATTGGATTGTAATGGGGACTTGAAAGAAGCCAGGAAAGCCAGTAGGTGAATATGGAGAGGGAGACATTGTAGGTAAGGATATCAGCCTGTGAAAATGAATACAGAATACAAAAAAGGTAGCAGTGTCTTATGGAAGAACAGAAAGGAGACCCATATCACTGGATTGCAAAGTGCATGGTGGAAAAAGTGTAAGAATACTGGAAAATTAGGAAGGGACAAAATTATAAGGGCTTCAAAAGCCAAACAGAAGTGACATTAGTCAGAGGGAGTGACATACAAGAGAAGTTCTGAAAGGAGAAGGAAAAACTGGCAACAGTTTGGATATAAAGGATGAGAGAGAATAAGGAATTGAGAATAACACTTTAGTGGTAAGCCTGGTTGACTGAAAATTGGTAGTGGTGCCCTAGAAAATAATAAGGAAGTCAGGATATGAGGGGGAGGTAGGAAGGGGGAAGGAAGATTAATTCAGTTTTGGACATGATGAATTAATAATATCTATGGGACATTTGACAATGATGTATTTGGGCGAGTTCAATTTTAAATTTCTCCTTGGAGGAGCTCTATGAATCCTTTCTATTTGGAGTGTTATGTACTCTTGATAGTTCTG
Organism: Myrmecobius fasciatus; assembly: GCA_023553655.1. Classification (NCBI taxonomy): domain Eukaryota; kingdom Metazoa; phylum Chordata; class Mammalia; order Dasyuromorphia; family Myrmecobiidae; genus Myrmecobius; species Myrmecobius fasciatus. Next base: position 351,473 of record JAJPUD010001490.1, on the reverse strand, counting down.
GAAGATTTTCTTGAATTTCTTAAATATTTATTTAACAAATAAATTGAAATATATATTACTTGAAAATTTCTTGAAATACAATGGCCAGCAAAGAACTAGAGAACATTATGAAATCCAAAGTGGATAACTTATTATATTAAATTAAAAGGGTTTTGTATAAACAACACCAAAGTAGCCAAGATTAGAAGGAAAGCAGAAAACAGGGAAAAATTTTTTACATCCAAGAATTCTGATAAAGGCCTCATTTCTAAAATATATAGAGAACTGACTAAAATTTATAAGAATACAAGACTTTCCCCAACTGATAAATTACCAAAGGGTAAGAACAATTTTCAGATGAAGAAATTTCTAGTCATGAAAAAATGCTCTAAATCACTATTGATTAGAGAAATGTAAATTAAAATAAATAACTCTGAGATACAACTAAACATCTCAGATTGGCTAATATGATAATTGATAAATGTTGAAGGGGATGCAGGAAAACTGGGGCACTAATACATTGTTGGTAGAGTTGTGAACTGATACAACCATTCTGGAGAGCAATTTGAAACCATGCCCAGAGGTTTATCAAACTGTGCATACCCTTTGATCCAGGAATATTTCTACTGGGCTCATATCCCAAAAAGACCTTTCAGGAGGGAAAGGACCCACATGTGCAAACATTTTTGTAGCAGCCTTTTTTGTAGTGGCAAGAAACTGGAAACTGAGTAGTTGCCCATCAGTTGGAGAATGGCTGAATAAGTTATGGTATATGAATGTTATGGAATATTATTGTTCTATAAGAAATGATCAGCAGGATGATTTCAGAAAGACTTGAAGAGACCTATGAGAACTGATGCTAAGTGAAGTGAGTAGAACTAAGAAAACACTTTACACAATAACAAGATTTTCAATGATCAGCCATGATGGATATAGCTCTTTTCAACAGCGAGGTGATTCAGGCCAGTTCCAATGGGCTTAAAATGGAGAGCCATCTGCACCCAGAGAGAGAACTGTGGGGACTGAATGTGGATCACAACATAGCATTTTCACCTTTGTTGTTGTTGTGTTTTCTTGCTTGTTTTCCTCCCCTTTCATTTTTTTTTTCCTTTTTGATCTGATTTTTCTTATGCAGCCTGATAATGTGAAAATATGTTTAGAAGAATTGCACATATTGGATTACTTGCTGTCTAGGGGAGAAGGAAGAGGAGAAGTAAGGAAGGAGAAAGAAAAATAAAGAGCATAAAGGTTTTGCAAGGATGAATCTTGAAAATTATCTTTGCATGTATTTTGAAAAATAAAAAAGCTATTTTATAAAAAAAAAATACAACGGCCAGCTTTAGTTTCTTTTTTGCTGTTAAGACTATACTGATAATTCTAAAATTTGTTCTCTATTGTTCTGCAACTTTATATATTTTCTCTACTACAGTGAAATGAGCTTATTTTTCCAACATACTTGCATTATCTTCTGGCTTGTCCCCCCCCCCCAATTACTCTGTTCTTTGCTGTCTTCCCCTAAAGTTTCAATAGTATTTTAGATTATTTTCCATTTTTCTAAATTTTTTTCAATGCTTTTGGATGTCTTGATATCTTCCTAACTACTGAACTTTTAAAGCTGGGACTTTTAAAAAATGAGTCTGATTTTAAAATTTCCATACAGTGGATGTTTATCATCCCAGTTGAGCTTACCTTTTGGGTTTTCTTGCATTGATTTGGCTGTTCCTTCAATTAATTACACATTTTTCCTGGTATTTTTTTCTCCTTTCTTCATTAACCCTTACCCAAATGCCTATCACCATGCTTCTCCTTCCCACTTCTACCTTTTTTCATTCCAGGTTTTCTCATTTAAATACACACACATATGTACACACCCACAGACATATTTCTTACTACATAATGCTTTTTGGTCTTTTCCATCCATTCTGTTTTATCTAATCTACTTCTTTTGAATTAGACATAGCCTGCTAAAGCTGTATTCTAGTCAACATCCCACCCAACATCCAAATCCATTTCACCAATTTTTCCATGCATATGAGTAAGGACAAATTTACCTCAGTTATTAGTTATCTTTGTTATATGTATACTTTGTGCATTTGTATATAAGCACCTGAGGCCATAGGTTTTACTGTGGAGCATCATAATAAAAGATGTAAGTACTGGATTTGGAATCAAAAGTCCTGGTTTCAGTAGCTGCCTTCCCACACTTACCATCTATGTGAGTCTGGGCAAATCACACGGGGTCACACAGAAAGTAAATGTCTGGGGGGAATTTGACAAATTGTATTGTCACCTATCCATGGGTTATAAGACAAAAAAGGTAGCAGAGACAATTCATATTTATATAATTCCTAAACTCACCAACTACTAGTTTCAATCTTTTTCTGTATCAAAACTTTTAGTAAAAATTAATAAGCAGCAAAACAAAGATAAACTTCAGATCTCCTTTTTCCTAAAGTCTACTTGACTTTAGATCATGTAAATTTGAAATCACAAAGTAAAAATGAATAATAGTGATATTAATGATATCAACTAACATTTATAGCAACTAACATTTATAGATTTTTCTTATGTGCTAGGCACTATGTTAAGTGCTTTACAAATATTACCTTACTTGATCTAACTGAAGCAATTGAGGCATACATAAAACACTGACTTTTGAGACAGTTTTAAAATATATTAATGGAAGGGACATAGTATGCATATTTCTATGTTATATATTAACTGGACTTAGTATTGAATGTGTCTCAATAAAGCATTTTTCCCCTCCACAACTCCAGGTTTGGAACTCTACTATATATCCTTTCGAAACTGCAATATGAAAAACATCACACAAGTTCCATTGATAGGAACATTAATAAAGTTAGGGATATCACTAAACCTTTAGTTAGCTGAAATATATACTTAAATAGTGACTCAAATATGTGTGTGTATATGTCAATATAAACTTGATTGATAGAGGAAATTTCTGATGAAAATGGTAAAATCCTGCATTTTGTTAAAACAGTTTTACAAAAACTGGATCCACCATTTGGCAGTTCTTAAGTCTCCCATTATTTTACCTTTCCTGGAATGAAGCAACAGAGATTGGAATCCACATACTTCATGAAAGTCATATTCAACAGGGAGAGCCTTGTTTCTACAGCAGCAAGGATGTCCGCATGACGAGCTAATGAATGATTTCTCCTTTCTGACTCTCTCCTATAATAGAAAAGGCAACCATCAATAGCACTATAGACTAAAATTTCAAGCAGCCTAAGTGCCTTAATGAAACAACCTTCCTATTACATGCCATTTTATTTAAAGAATAACGGATTAAACTGAGGTACCATCTCACTTCTCAGATTGGCTAAGATAATAAGAAAAGATGATAAATGTTGGAGGGGATATAGGAGAACTGGGAGACTAATGCATTATTGGTGAAATTGTGATTATATTGTGGAAAGCAGTTTGTAACTATGTATAAAAGGCTATAAAATATGTATACGCTTTGATCCAGCAGTCTGGGGTCTGTCATTACTAGATTTATAGCCCAAAGAGACCATAGAAAAGGGAAAGGGACCTACCTACATGTGCAAAAATGTTTATATCAGCTCTTTTTGTGTTGGCAAGGAATTGGAAATTGGGTGGATGCCATCAATTGGGGAATGGCATAATAAGTTATGATATATGGATGTAATGCAATATAATAAATGATAAGCAAGCTGATTTCAGAAAAGCCTGGAAAGACTTGCATGAATTGATGCTGAGGAACTAGGAGAATACTATACACAGTAACAGTAAGATTATATGATGATCAATTATAATAGACTTAGCTCTTCTCAGCAATGTGGTGATTCAAGATAATTCCAATAGACTTGAAATGGAAAATACCATCTGCATCCAGTGGGATAACTATGGAGACTAAATATGGATCGAAGCATATATCTTCACCTTTTTTGGATTTGTTTGCCTTTTCTTTCTCATGGTTTTTTCCCTTCTTTTCCTATATTTCTTTCACAACATGACAAATGTAGAAATATGTTTAAAGTTACTGCACATATATAATCTACATCAGATTGCTTGCTGTCTTGGGGAGGGGGAATAAGGGAAGGAGGAAGAAAAAATTTGTAACTCAAAATCTTGTGACTTTAAAACTTACAATTCATAAAAGTGAATGTTGAAAACTATCTTTACATATAATTGGAAAAAAATCACTATTGGATTTTGGCAAAAAAAAAAGAATAATGGTTATATTATGATTAGGTCATAGCTAATATGTTACTGTAAACAAATGGTTAGTGTGGACAAGCAAAGTGGCTTAGCAGAGAGATAGCCTCAGAGTTCGGAAGACTAAATTCAAATGCTAACTGACATATATGGGCTGTGGACCACTGGACAAACTACTCAGTATCTCACTGGCCCAATCATTACTAAGATTATAAGCTATAGAGCAATTGCAGATATTCTTTAGTAGAGGGGGTTTCCTTACCAGAGTGCCCATACTTGTCAAATCAAGGTCCCCACTAAAAAATGCTTCACTATATCCAGTTATCCTAATATGTGCTAGCACTCATTACTTAATGATTACACTCATATCCTTGATTTCTCATTCACACACTCAGTTGCCAATCTTGTTTCTACCCTTTGTATTTGCTCCCTTCCCTGTAGCCACATGTCTATATGCCCAGTACCTTCTGCCTGGACTCTTGAAAAAGATTCCCAATGGATCTCTCTGGGTCAGGCTTTTCCTCTCCCCAATCCATCCTTCCTATAGCCAGAAAAACTAAAATTTGACCCTATTACTCTTACTCAAAGAATTCTAATGATTCTATCATCTCCAGGTCAATGAAAAACTTTGTTATTTAAATGTCCTCACCACATGTGCCTAATCTACCTTTCTAGTCTTAATGAACACTACTCCTCTCTCTCTATACTGATTAGTTAAACTAATCTATCACAGGGAGCAGCTAGGTGATGCAGTGGATAGAGCACCTGCCCTGAAGTCAAGAGGACCTGAGTTCAAATGTGACCTCAGACACAACACTTCCTGGCTGTGTGACCCTGGGCAAATCATTTAACCCCAATTGAGACAGCAAAAAACCAAAACAAAACAACTAGTCTATCACAATTACATATCTTTGAAAAGGCTTTCCTACCTCAAGGCCTTTCTTTGATCCCCAAGCTACAAATGCCTCCTCACAATTTTAAGTCCAATCATCTTGCATCTTTTTTGTACATATTTACATGGTTTCCCTGGCTATATTTGTATATAAGCACCTGAGGCCATAGGTTTTCCTGTGGAGCTATTTATACTTTTATTTTTGTATCCTCAGCACTAAGGAAGACTGACTGGCAATTCAGTAGATACTTAATAAATGCAAATTGATTGGAAGAGAATAAAAAATACCTACAACTAAAAAGAAGAATTGTATTGTCTCTTGCACAAAAGTCCTCCTTTAATGCCTCACACTAGAATGGTAATGATCCTGAGTTCTCAAAATCTAGGGCTAAATCTAATTTTGAATATAGCCTTGGTACAGACTCCTGTTGGTCAATTGGGCATCAGTCTAGCTAAATTCAAAGAGGCTTATTCCACCTTGGCCAGAAATGTGATTGATCAAAGGATCAGAGATTTGGAGTTGGAAGAGAACTTAATTGTTACCTAGACTAGAGATAAAAATAGCATCTAGACAAGTGATTTCACCCATTATAAGGAACTCCCAAGTGAGGAAATTCCTAGCAATGCAGGCTGGTGCTTCCTTTGCAGCAGATAGTTTATAGAGAGCTACCTAAGACATAGAGAGAACCAGCGACTTGTAGAGTCAGGTCCTCCTATCTTGACATGTGTGATCCATCCAACTGAGAACCAACCTTGCTAAATTTGGAAGGATGCATCACTAGGTTGGTCAAGATTATGTCTACAAGATCACAGTTTTGGAATTCAAAAGGATCTCAATTGTCTTCAAGGCCAGATTTCCATCCACTATGTCACTGTCTCTCCCATTTTTCATGAGAGAGGTCAAGCGATTTGTGTAAGGTCATAAAGAATAATAAACAGCAGAGCCAGAAACTGAACCCGGTTACCCAGCACCTACAATACTCAAACTGAGTCTTCAGCAAACTGACACCTACAGATTAAGGCAGCTTACAATAAATTGATTGTGACCACTGGATAGAATCCTGGATGTCCTCTTCCCCCCCCCTTTCTTTTTTTTCTCCTGTTGCTCATTTTGACATGTTTTTAGTGATCTTTTCATTTACATGGTTATAGTCACTGGTCACTATATATATTCTCTTGGTACTATCCTGTCATTGTGCATACAAATCTTCCTAGGTTTCTTTGAATTCCTTGTCATTGTGATTTTATATTGCATAATAATATTCTATTAACATCTTTTTAAAAAATGAACACAATTATAACTTTTACAATTCTATAAGGTCCATCAATAATTTTATGAATATCATTGAATTTGCTTATTAATGTGGACCATATTGTCATTCTTACTGTTTTTTTGGTTCAACTTTGAGAAAATTTTTTTTGAGAACAATGGATTTTCTAAGTAGCCTATGATGTCAATGTATAACAATTTTAGCTCTCTATTTTTTCTGATGTTATAATTACTAGCATTTCTAACACTATGTCAAAATCAATAAGGTAACTTTTATTTGGACAAAGACACCCTTATTTTATGCCTGATTTTAGTGGAAATAATCAGTTCAATCAACCACATTGTCTCTGTTTCAAGCAGATTCCTTTTTATTGTGTTGAAGGAGAGTCATTCTATTCTTTTAAATTATCAATGGATGGTTGATTTTTTTCAAAATTATTTTTATATCCATGCATATCACAGTATTTTTTTGAGTTTTCTTGTTAACATAGTGGAGTGATATGTATTATAGTGGAAAGAACACTGAATTTAGAATACAAGACCTAGGTTTGAATCTCAGGTCAGTCACATATTACCTACCTGTATGGTCTTAATCATATCATTTAAAAGATTCATATCCTAATTTTCTGATTTGTAAAATGAGGGAATTGAACCACATGACTTCTTAAGGCCCTTCTAATTCTGCGTCTGTGAGTTTATGAGATTTTCTAAAATTCATTTTCTAAAATTGAAATGGCTTTATGTATCTGGTATAAATACTTCTTACACATGATGTATAATTTTTATGTATTATTCTATTATCTTTTTTAAAGTAACAATAGTATATGTTTACTATATACATTTTCTGAAATTTCTTTTTCAATTTTGTTTTTTCCAAACTTAAAAAACAATGAAATCATTTCTTTTTTAAGAGGTATCTGGTAGTGGCCTTCTATAGCCTTCTATGCTTATAAATAATCTATTTATTGAAAAGACTTAGTCTTTAAATGTTTGAAAAAACATTAACTCTGCTACTTTGGACCAAGTACTTTGTATGTAATGGAATTAAGTGATCCTTTCATAAAGGTTATACCATCAGGGTAAAAGTTCTTATAGGAGGATATACACCAAGCTAGAAAAGCTTTGGGTTTGTTTCTAGCAACAACCATTCCTACCCTCATTTTGCAAATATGTGGCTGACCTGGGATTCAAACTCAGGCCTTATAATTCCAAACTGTGTTCCTTTCACTATACCAGCCTAGCTATAAGAACAGAAAGGCTCACAACTAAGATGTTAACCACTTAGGTGAATTTTTTGGCCATGGCAGCCCATGAAAATAATAGAGAAATAAATGATGCTCAGAGTGGAGAATAGCAGTAAAAAGGGGGTAGAAGATGCTAAGGCAAAACAGTGTGTCAACTGACTATAAATATACACATGATGGTTGGTACTCTAAATGTGAGATCTTCATCTAACAATTAACTTGATGGATTACTAAATTAACCGAACTACATTAATATTAACCCTCTTACAATAAATGAAACTGAGAGATACATCTAATTGGAAGGATGGCTCAGATTCTCCTTGAAGAGAAGGTCCTACATAAAATTTTAATAAGCCTATTATGATGCATTTAATTAAGATGCTGACCCTGACAAGGTTAAGATGCAAATTTCTGTTTACCACCATTTTATACAGAAATGGGAATGAAGTAAACAATCTCCATAGCAAGAATGCCCAAAGATTACATAGAAAATTTTAGCAGGCATATATTTGCCTTTTCTATCAAGAAAAGAAATATTGTAGTCAGGGTAGTGCGAGTTTAGAGTTCACTGTCAGAACATTATAGAAGAGAAAGGAAAATTATTAGTTGTACTGTTTCATAAAATGGCAAAAAGCAGAGTGGAAAAAAAGCCTATGAAAAGCATGTGGTGAGACTCAAGTAGGCCAAATCACCTCAAGCACATTTATAGATGAAACCAAAAGGACAACAAATATATTAAAAATAGGACATATGCCACCATTTTTACAACCACCTCTTCTCATGGAACTGTGTTTACACTCAATTATCATGGAGCCTGCTGTATTAACAATTAAGGAGATAGAGCACTTAAGAAGAAGAAGTCAGAAAGAGTAAATCAACCAAACCAAACATACACAAAAGAAATTGGTATGGAAGTGACAATTTTGAAAATACTGAGGGACTGATTTTCAAGCTAGCCCTCAAGAGGGAAGGTGTCAAATGAATGGGAAGACAATCATGAATGACATTATTATGAACAAAAAAGGGTGACCAAGAAAACACAAACTACCAATCCACATGCCTACTTTCTCCTCTCTATAAAATCTTTATGAGAATAAGTTATACACATATCAGGGATAGCCTTAATGAAAATATGAGAGAGGACATAGGATAATAAGATCATAAATATGAGTTGGAATGAATCTTGGAGATCATGTCATTCAACTCCCTCATTTTTCAAAGGAGGAAACTGAGGTCCACAGACTTTAAATGACTTACTCAAAGTCACATAAGTAATAAGTAGCAGAGCTGGGACTTGAAATCAGCTCATCTAACTCTGAGGGTTTTTTCCATTTACATTATACCATTTCACCAATGAAGATAACTTTCTATAGGGGAAGGCAACTTTAAAGACCCAATGACTAACGGGTACAGAAAGTGTTTAAACATTAAGTATCTTTATTCAGCAAAGCAAAAAGCAACCTTAAAAGGCTTTCTCCAATGTCTACCATGGACACATTAAGATCATAGAAGACTTCTTGATAAGTACAATCTTAAAGATAATTTTGTTCAATGAGTATATAATGGTCAATATCGTGCTAGGCTAAAACAAACAAACAAACAAAAAAACCCACGAGGATTATTTTTTACAGAACCCAAAATGAAAAGACATTCTCTATGGATGGTAAATTCCTTTAGGTACTCTTAGGGATATATTTCATGAAATTATGCTAATTTCACTAAGCCCCAGCATACTACTTCCTGGGCTACATGAGATCCACAACCACTCAAGAGAGACAGATCTAACGATGATCAGATTAAAAACAAAATGAATGAGGAATGTCTATTGCCCAGACATATGGCTGGATTTGCAACCTACAGAATTAATCCATCAGTACATTAATGTTTTGCAGGTACATTAAATTGACAGTGAGCTGGGCTCAGAATTGAGCAGGCAGACAAAAGCAGGCTAGACTTTGGGAAACTACAGTACTTTCAACAACACCAAAGTACTCTTTGATACAAAAACCCATTTAAACATTTTTTAAAAAAACTATAAACTATTAAATAAATTACTCAAACACAAGAAAAATGGTAAAATTTTGCTGCTAAATATTAAGACCTTTAGTATTTAACAAGACAGAAACAAATAAAAAATAGAAAAGTAAAGAAAACATTTTTCAGCTTTTAAAAACATCAATATATTCATATTGTATCTTTACTACTGTAGATTTCGGAATAGCAAACTTTCACAAGTCTAAGAGCAATGGAGAACACAGGTAGGCTGCAGCACAATATCAAGAACCACTTTCATGCAAAAACTGATTAAAAAAACATCATTAAAAATGTATGATTATATCATTAAGAAAAGATGGTGGCATGGTTGATGATACTCAAGAAATTTCAATGTCTAGAAGAACTTCAGCTTACTGAATGGTTCTTCTTTGGAGACAATAGGAAAATAGCGATAAGAACTGTTCTCAAGGTGAGAGCAAGGACAGTTTGCAATGTATATTAACATAAGAAAAAGCATATGGATGAGATCAGTCATGGAAAATTTTATTACTAATGATATTTCTTTCTCAGAGATGGGAATAAAGTTATAGTAATCTATTTGTGGTGATTTGGGTAATTTATAGTCTATAATAGACAGTCTATTTAATCTGCCTAATTTATTAGAATTATGATTGTGAGTTATGCAACGTCGATTTTTGAGAATTAATAATTAAGAATTACCCAAGAGACAATGGAGACATATATGATAGGTCTAAACAAGCTGCAACTCATTACCAACAAAGAATTGCAAGGGAGAAGCAGCTTAAAGGCATAAGGATTGATTTTTCTTAATCTTCATTTTTGATAGGAAGTTCCTTTTTCTATGTTTGGGACAGCTAAGTGGCACAGGGGTAAGCACTGACCCAGAAATTTTCAGAAATTCAAGAAATTTTAAGTTCCAACCCATCCTCAGATTCTTATGACCTTGGTTAAGTCACTTAACACCTCCCTCAGTTTTCTCAAAGGTAACATGGGGATAACAATACTTACCTCACAGGATTGTTGTAAGGTTAACCTAGATAATATTTGTAAAAGTGCTTCATGCAATGGCTAGCTCACAGAACTTTATAAATCTATGTTCCTTTCTCTTCCTTTCTGTCAGACCATTCTTTTATCAGTATCCTCGGTTGAAGCATTGTCTATGTACTATTCCCTGTATGTAAGTACATCTCACCTGGGTTCTAGGGGTTTGTTCTCTTCTTTCTTCACGAAGTATTCTCTTTTAATAATATTGTCACTAAGAGAACCGATTTATCATTTCTGTGATGACTTCCAAATATCTTGCTCCCAAACTCCAACCTCACATCACTAACTAATGGACAGCTTTATTCTAAGTATTTTAAGTGGTAACCTTGCTCCTAGTCTCCAACTACCCTATCTTCTACGCAGCTGCTGAAGTGGTATTTTCAAAGCAAGAACTGACCATCTTAGTACTTTGAATACGAAGCTTCTGTGGTTCCCTTCTCTCTCTAGGATAAAATCTAAGTTTGGGGCTTAAAGTCTTCCACAATCTGGCTCATATTTCATATTGTTCCCCATTACATATTCCATGTTCAGCCAAGTATGCTTATTTGCTCTTCCCTAAACACACACCTGTGCCTTCGCAAAGGGTTTTTCCTGTGTATGTCATGTTCTATCTTCTCACTTCTGATTCTCTGAATCCCTAGCTTCCTTTAAGGCTGAACTCCAACTACTACTTTCTATACTCAGCCATTCCTGATCTTCCCCCTGCTCAGTAGTTTTCCTCCCTATCTCCCTGAATGTACTCTGTATTCATTTTATTTATTTGCATGCATATTTTCTCCTCAGTGGAACATGACTCCTTAAGGGCAGAGAATAATGTGTTTTTAATCACTATCTCTAATGCCTAGTATAAAGTATCGCACACTGCAGGTGCCTAGTAAATGCTTGTTGAATGTCTCTCTGATGACATATGATGGAAAAAAAAAAGAATAAGCAATTACCAATGGATAAGTAAAATTCTCCATTTGTATTCACGAAATGTCAAAAGAAGAGGTAGCATACTTGTAAATCCTTGTAGAATATTTAGAAGAAAATATGGATGAGTCATATAGGACTAGAAGTCATGAATAGGTCTTGATAGGTGCTAGTGAAAATTGTGCCAAAGTCAGAGATCACAGATCCAAAGAAATTTATTAGAATATGCTTGTACTTCATATTTCCTAGTGATATTAATCTCTTTTGTGTTTGTCTTCTAATCTTGGTGATTATGTTTTCTTTCTCCTTTTAAAAAATTGCTTTTGTCAATGATTTATAAATTTTATCAATCTTTTTGAAAGTTGAGCTCAATTTGAATTTATCATTTCAATTTTTTTCCTACACTATTTCTGCCTTTTTCTACTTTCCTTTTGGACTTTTTTCTTTTTTGTCATTTATATATATGTTGACAGTTTTCTTAAAAAATTTAGATCAATGATTTTTGTTAGTCTTTTCATTAGATAAATCATATTTTGACAATAGAGGAAGAACACTGATAAGCTAGACAATGTTCAGAGGAAGGCAATCAAGATAGTTGTAGGATTGAAGTTCATGCCATAGGAGGATCAGTTTAAGGAAATGATTGAAATGTTTATCCCAAAGAAGAATAGATTTATGGAAGAATAAAACAGCTGTCCTCAAGTAAATAAAAGACTATCCTGTGAAAGAGGGTTTCATTATATTGACGCTAACTGGGCAGAAAAAAGAGCAATGGGTGGATGCTCAAAGATGAATATTTAAGTTTGATATGGGCTACCCCAAAAGGGAGTAGATCTTCCGTTACCAGAAGTTGCATAGAATACCCAACCTACTGATTTAAATCTAGTTAATCTACATTTTTATATTAAAGGTGTTTAGTGTAGGTAGCAAATGGATGGGTTTATATTTTAATCTATGACACAATATTTTTTTGGGAGGCAATCAATATTTAGTGACTTGCCTAGGATCATACAGCTCACAGGTGTTTGAGACTGGATTTGAACTCAAGTCCTCCTAAGGCTGGTGAACTATTTACTACACCATGTAGCTGTCCCTATGACACAACTTTTAAAGGATAAATCAGATCATTCGAAATTAATATTTGAAATGTAAAAATCAATTTTGTCTTGGTGAATTTTTTTCCTTTTATCTATTTTTTCCTCAATGTCAAAGGGGAGTAAAATTTGACTATTTTATTTTAACTATTTTTAATATTAAAGTTAACTAACTTCAACAAAACTCTTGTCATTTAGAATACGCTGGCTGCTTTATAATTCTTTGATGCTTTACTTCTTTTTTTGGTTAAAGATTTTGTTTTGAGTTTCACCAAGACCTTTCTTTATATATATGCATTTTCAAAAAATGTATACTTCTTTATTTGCTATTTTTAAGTAGCTATGTGATAAAGTGCAAAGTGTGCTAGACTTAAAACCAAGAAGACCTAGGCTCAAATGAGATAATACGTAAAGTGCTTTGCAAACCATAATGCATCATATATATAAATGTTAGCTATTATTGCTTGTCAATTACAAATTGCTTTTACTTACAAATATGGATGTTTTAATTCTATTTTTTTTTGCTAATTCAGATACTAATTTATTTCTGTTTCACTTACAAAAACTTATATATGTATTATATCTAGAGATTTTAGCTATAGGTAATAACATTAACATTCTATAATTTTTAATATCTTATCACTTAATTGATTTTGTACTAGGGACAAAATATTAAGAAGTAGTTTTTCATTTTGGGTTTTTACTGATCAATTTATTGAGGAGAGTTTTTGAATGCTATTCTCTTATCTTCAAAATCACATGTTTAAATTTGCAGGAAAAATAAACAAAAAACTTTTATACCTTTTAGACTTATATAGGATGATATTTCAATTGGTTTTGACAGGTAATTTTCTTTTTCTTTATCCTTATGATACTAAGATTAAACAATTATATTCCCAAGAATTTTGTATTTTGGCCCTTTTCCCATTGTAGTCTTATGAATTGTTTCTAATCATAGCATCTTTTCTATTCTCATCTGATTTGGTAAGTTTTCTCCAATTAGTTCTTTTAATACTATGTTTTATTCTTTTTCTTGAAAAAAGGAATTCATAGTGATTTAAGGTTTGATTTTCTTGTTTTGTCTTTCAGGTCTTACTTTGGACTATTTGTTCATTAATTATTCTTATTCTGTTACATTCTGGATTTTTCTTCTATTTTATTTTAATTTTTTTTCTGCTTTTTTGTTATTTCTATTCATATTCTTATTTCTTCCAGGTTGCCTTGTATTTTTTTATAATTATTCTTTTATTACTTGCTATGCCTTTGATTGAATTAGTCTTAGTAGGACTTTACGATTTTACAAAATACTCTTCATACATGCTCTCTCACTTTTATCCTCATATGAATCTTATAAGGTAAGTATTATGAATGAGTATAACTATATCAATGAACCTATTATTAAATGTATTTCTTCCATTCATATTACCTACAATGCTCTTATTGACGTTTCAGTCTATATTACTGTAGAAATTTTATCCCTTGATATTTTATCTTATAATTTCTTTATCTCATCAGTATTTGTAATTTATTATTCAATAAATTTTATTTTTGACCTTCCTAGAATTTTCCTTTTATTCCATCTTCTCTCTTGCTACCTTTTGTGATTTATGAAAAAAAGTTTTGAATGAGGGAAATGAAAGATCCAAGTTCCTCATAACTTAAGAATCAATGGTCACTGCTGTAGGAGGAAGGGACACCAGGAGGGAAAAGGACCCACATGTGCAAAAATGTTTGTAACAGTTCTTTCTGTGGTGGCAAGAAACTAGGAAATGATGAGCCTATCAACTGGGGAATATTATTGTTCTATAAAAATGATGAGGCTGAAAAAGACCAAATTACAAACCCTCAATTAAATACCAAATTGGAAATTCTGAAAATTAAAGGGGAGATCAATAAAATTGAAAATAAGAAAACTATTGAATTAATAAATAAAAGTAAGGGTTGGTTTTATGAAAAAACCAACAAAATAGATAAGCCTTTAGTTAATTTGATTAGAAAAAGAAAAGAGGAAAATCAAATTATTAGTCTCAAAAATGATAAGGGAGAACTTTCCTCCAATGAAGAGGAAATTAGAGTAATAATTAGGAGTTTCTTTGCCCAACTTTATGCCAGTAAGTTTGATAATCTAAATGAAATGGAGGAATATCTACAAAAATATAGATTGCCCAGATTAACAGAAGAGGAAATAAATTATTTAAAAAATGATGAGGCTGGTTTCAGAAAAGCTTGGAAAGATTTACATGAACTGATGCTGAGTGAAGTAAACAATCAGGAGAACATTCTATATAGTAACAAGATTATAAGATGATCAATTATGATAGACTTGGCTTTTCTTAGTAATACACTGGTCCAAGCCAATTCCAATAGACTTGGGATGGAAAATATATGCATCCAGAGAGAATGCTATGGAGCCTGAATGTAGATTGAAGTATACTATTTTCACCTTTTTTTTGGTTTGCTTTTTCTTTCTTGTGGTTTTTACCTTTAGTTCTGATTTTCCTTGTACAACATGTCTAATATGGAAATATGTTTAAAATGACTGTATATGTATAACCTATGTTGGGGAGGAGAGAGGGAAGGAAGGGAGGGAGAAAAAAATCTGGAACTCAAAATCTTACAAAAATGAATGTTGAAATCTATCTTTACGTGTAATTGGAAAAAATAAAATATCATTGAATTTTAAAAATTTATACAAAAAAAGAGAAAAAAGATATATCAAAGTACTATGCTGTCTGTAATCTCCTGATCTTTCCTCTGAAATGGTAATTGTAGCAGTTCCTGAAAGAGAGAGTATGATTTTTTTTGTTTGTTTTTAGTTATTTCTTTTAGTTTCTACTTAAACTCCCTCCTGCTATTTTCTCTTGTTTTTTTTTTCCTTTTCCCCCACTGGTCTCTTCTCTCTTCTTCTAAAACTTAGTGACACTGGTAGTGCAGCCTGTTCTTATTACCATTCATACAGGCTATTAGATACTAATACGTTTCTATCTAAATTTTGTTTTTCTGCCTCATTAGCTTTAACAACCCCTCATAATGTATTCAAGTAACTGAAATCCATAGAATATCTATGAAAAAACAAATTTATTTGATCTTCCCCAATCTAATCAGAAGAGTTGTTAACAATTAACTGACAAACAACATAAAGGAAAAAAAAAACATGAACAATCCAAAAATGGATAAACAGCTCTTAAAAAGAAAAAAAGTACCTGTATAATTTATAAGGTATTTAAAACAGAAAGGTAATGAGATTTGTTTGTTTTTTTCCTAGCCTATGAGGACTAAAATAATGTATGTATATGGAAAAATATAAACAAACCAACTTTTGGTTGCCTTTTTACTACTTAATAAATTCTTAATGACCAAGAATCAAATATCTTGATAGGAGAAAAATGAAAGATAAACCTAATTAACTAAAGCTTGTCCTTAATCATGCTGGACTATGATAATCTGTCATAAATCTATTGAAAAAGAAAGCTATTTAAGAACTTTGATCAATATAATATATGATCATATTTCTCTAAGACCCATGATGATACACTTTACTCAACACCTACTGAAAGAGAAGCAGGTAATGCTTTTAGGGTGTAGACTTAGATATTTTTTGGACATGTCCAACATGGGAATTATTTTTGTTTGACTAAGCATATTTGGTATAAAGATTTTTTTTTCCTACTTAATGTGGGAAGGAGGAAAAAAATTGTTAATTAAAAAAAGATTACATTTAATTAAAAAAGAATAATGTCAAGAAATACCAGAAATTGCTAGTGTAAAATTTTTGGATATCACTCCTTAAACATCTGGACCTTTGCAAAGGCCTAAAAAAATAAAGTCTTTGCTCTACTCTCTACCTACCTTGGAAGTTGTGCTTTAACTTGTTTTTGACACAGGTTGTGATATCTTTCCACTTTCAGAAATCCCTGATTCAACATTCTCTGGCAGACTAAGTCCATTCTCTTGCAAACCTATAGGATGGAGAGGGAACAAAGCAAAACAATTGTTATTATTAGTTCAGATTCAATACTGGTTAAAAAGTCTCCCGCATTTTTCTAATCTCCCTTTTACCTCTTCCACAAGTTTACTAGTCTGGCTCTTTACTAATTATATGTAAGCAAATCCTCTGCCATATATTCTTTTTTTTTAAAAAATATTAAAACTTTTTATTTCTTTTCATATATTCTTTTCATAACATTCTAAATATACTTCCCGTTTGTAAGCGATTGTTGAGATGAAATTAGTTTTCATATTTCAGTTTGACTTACCAATCATTTAAGTCTTTACTAGATGCTAGACTTAGGGACAAAAATGAAGCAATTCTTACTCTCAAGGAACTTAGAATTTCTACTGTAATAACCTGAATGTGTCTTCAATAGAATTACAACCTGTGGCATAGATAAAATTTTTGTAAAAGGGATTAGCTTCTTTATACATGTGGCAACATGATGATACACACAGATTCTAATCATAAAATCATAAATTTAGAACTAGATGGGACCTCAGAGCTCATATGATCCAACTCTCTCAGAGATTTTACATAAGAAGACACTGAGGGAAACTTCTTGCTCCAGGATCTGGTAGCAGGACTCAAACGCTGGTCTTCTGATCACCAAGTTTAGTGCTTTTTTCACTTTATTGGTATCATCCAACTCTAAATACTATGAACAAAAACTTGAAACTATGCTAAGTCTTATAACCATAGAAAGTACACAGAAGTTAAAATGACCAATCTTAGATCTAAGGAAGACATATAAAAATATATCCCATTCTTTGCATAGATGGGAAACTAGGTAAAGATTGTGTGTCAGACATTATATATAATGTTGCATCTCATGGATGTCTTGGTGATTTTTGTGGAACTTTCTTCCCCCCTTCTTTTTTGTATGTTTGAAAATGTATATAGGGTAAACAAAATTAGTAAAAATGTTAAAAATGAAATTTTATATTAATCATAAGATCTTATTTATTACTTCTCTTAATCATATTACTGTTATAATTGTTAGTCATACTATTGTTAGTACTCATGTTTACAGAAAATTTTAAACAGCTCTTTCCTCTCATCCCATTAGATCCCCACCACAAACCATAAGAAAAGTAGTTAATTATTATCAACCCCAGTTTATACATGAAGAAACTGATAGAGAATAAATAGCATGCCCGTAGTCATTCAGAAAGGGCATAAGCTTAGGTCTTCTGATTCCAAGTCCTAAAACCCACATACTCTCAGCTTATAGGAGAGCCTTAATTAACCATCAGGTGTGGGAGACTGGTATGTTCTACGTAATTCAACTTTCTCAACTTAGAACTTAGTCTTAAAATCCTTAGTTTCACCCCTTGCTTAGAAAACAATAATTCACATTTACATAATCATTCAAAAATTGTAAATATCTTTCTATAAAAGAATGCTGTGGGATATCATCCTCATTTTGTGGTTAAGGAAACCAAAATTCTGAAAGTCTAGCTTATTTGCTTATAGTTGAATATTATACTATTAAATGGCAAAACTACTATTCAAATTCAATTCCTCAAATCTCAAATGGAATAAGTTAAGGGAAAAACACTCGTTGGAAGGAAAAAAGTGAAAATAAGTAATATTATAATAATGAACACTGGTGACACAACATACTAGTGGAGATTGGGGCACTGCTCTAGGACAGGTAAATTTGAGTAGGTAAAGAATTTCAGCCAATACCTATGCCTAAGGAAGAAGCCAGGGAGGTCAAGTATTTGGATTTTTTCATGCAATTCCTAAGGAAATACTGCCGCATAGGAGCAAGAAAGGAGGCATTTTAAGGATTACTATAAATTTATATTTCTTAATCTCAACTACATACTCACTGCCAAACAATTCTTTTACTCATTTGCTGACTACTGTTTTCCTTCAAGAGTAGTTTCAATGGCTTCTCTAGTCTCCCATAACCCTATACTATTGGATGAGGAACTAGCCATATACTTTCCTGAGAAAATAAAAGTCATTTCCCCAGAACCCATGTCTTTCCACATCTCAACCCTGCTAACATCTTCCATGCTTTTCTCCTTTTTTTCAGTCTCTGATAGAGGTGGCTTTTCCTCTTAACAAGACCAATCTTTCTACCTGTCCCCTAGATCCCATTATCCCCTCTCACATCATCCCCTCTTTCCATTTAAAAAGAAACAACCCCCTATACCCTTTTTGTTTTTATGGACTTGTTAAACATCAACTAATAGGAACATTTCCTTCCACAAAGAACAGGAAATGAAATTGTATCTAATACTGTGGTCCTCTATGTACATCCTGTTTTTCAAAAGTATAAATAAAATTAACTTCTAGGTTACTTCTACCTTTGATTCCTACAATACTGTCTGGATTGTGCTCCCTTTCTTTTGCTGTCTTTTGTATATTTTAAAAGTGTTTGATTGATACTTTTGTTTGAAAACATATATACTATCCTGCATTAGTCCATGGAAGCTCAATCAAGATGAGAAGCATGATACAGCATCATATTCTCAAGTCATGAGTGGTCACTGCATTGATCACAGTTCTTTTCCATTACAATGGTGTAGTCATTGTACAAAGTATTTTTCTGCTTCTGGTCACTGTATTCCGCCCCACTTCACAAAGTCCTACATTTCTAGAAAACTGTTCCTTTTGTTATTTCTAATGGCACATAATACTGTTACATTCATATACCATAATGTCTTTAGACATTCCTCACATTCTTTTAGATTCCAGTTTGTTTTTTTTTCTTTTACCACAAAACAGCTTTCTTTGATCTTTTTCAGAGAATTGATCTAGTGTTAATTTATTACTAAAGTATTCACAGTTTAGTAACATTTTGGGTATAGTTCCAATTTGCTTTCAATGACTGGACCAATTCACAGTTTCACTAACAATGTATTAGCATGCCTATCCTCCAAAAGTTGTCATTTTCTGTTTTTGTCATCTTTGTCAATCAGATAAGTTACAGATTTGTTTCCATTTTCATTTCTATTATTAGTGATTTGGAACAACTTTTTCAAACAATTATTGATAATTTGCTTTTCTTCTCTTTAGAACTGCCTATTTATATATCTTTACTGATTTAATGGAAATAGCTCTTGTTCTTATGTATTTTATCAATTCCTTATATATTTTAAATATCAGACATATATTAAGAACCAGCTAAGCTATTTCCATTTTCCACAAAAGACATGTCAGAAAAATTTGTTGCATGAAAACTTCCCCAGTTCACTGTTTCTCTTCCTTTTTTTTATAATTTACTTTCTTAAAAAAACAGAATAAGAAAAAAAAAAAAGAAAAACAGAAGAGGAATACAAAACAAAATGAAATAAAAGAGAACACGGTCATGTGACCAGCAGAACATCAGGGAGGATTCAAAATATATAAAAACAAATTACCAGATCAAGAAAGGATATATATTATGTGTTTCTCTTCTAACTGCATTGTATTTGTGCAAAAATTTGTAAATAAAATTGTCCATTTTTCTTTTCCAGTCATTTCTATTTCTTGTTTGGTCAAGAGGTCTTCCTTTATCCATGGTAGTGAAAGAGATCTCCTTCCTTATTCCTGTCATCCATTTGGAACTTAATAATTTCTGCTAGACTGCTTTCCAGTTTTCTCAACAGTTTTGTCAAATCATGAAACTTACCTGAGAAGTTGTAATTCTTAAGTTTACCAAACACCACTACAATGTTTGATTGCTTTAGAGACTCCTCCTGTCCAATCTTCTCTCTCTCCCGCTACAGGATTCCTTCATCCTACTTATAAATACACTCAGATCTTCCTCTTTAAATATTCAAAACAAACCATCTCACTGTTTTTTCCTACCTTGTCAAATGGGGAAAGGGGACTTAGTCATACCTATACGTTAGGAAAAATTGCTTTGGCAGCTGTGTGGAATATAGTGAAAGAGAGAACAAGTGGGAAGCTGTTGCAAGAATCCAGGGAAAGGTGATGATAGTTTAATGTTGGAAACTATATAAATGAAAAGGAAATATATGCAGGAGATGTTGTACTAGATTAATAAGATTTGGATATGTAGCAAGAGTGAATGAGAAGCTGAAAATGACATGGACACTATAAACTTGGGTAAGGAGAAGAATCCTGTTGCTCGTCAGAAATACAGACATTTGGAACAAGGAGACAATTTGGGGAGAAAGATAATAAGCTGGTTTTTTTTTTAAACTGCTGAGTTGGAGATGCTTACTGGACATGTAGCTCTATCTGCCTAATAGACAGCTGGTGATGAAGGACTGGGGCACAGGAGACTAGGGCTGGAAACAGAGGTATGGGAATTATCTGAAGAAAAATAATTGAACTTGTGGGAACTGATGAGATCACTGAGAGACAACATATATACAGAGAGCCTTGGAAGACATTCACAGTTAGTGTGACTAATAGATAAGTAATTAAATGGGGATGCAGGAAAGGAAAATGAGAAGTTGTCAGACAAACAAGAAAACTCTAGAGCAATATCATAAAAATCAAGAGACATGAGAGTATCCAAGGTGAGATGGTGGTCAACACTATCAAATGCTGCTCAGATGAAAAAAGAATGGACTGTGAAAAGGTTATAAGATTTAATATTGAGAGATCACTGGTTACTTTGGATAGAATGACAAGATCCAAAGCCTGACCCCAAAGGATTTAAAAGAGAGAAGAAGAAATGCAAATATTAAGTATAGACATTTTTTTCCCAGAGCATTTTGCTGAGAAAGGGAGGAGAAATAGAGGACAGCTAGCAAGGGGATAAGATCTAGTGAGGGTCTTTTAAAGTTGAGGAAAAAGTGAATGTATTTGCAGGCAATAGGGGAAGAAACCGGTAGTTAGGGAGAGACTCCTGATCAGAGACAATGGGGGCAGTCTCTTGGAGATGATGAGAAAGGACAGAACTAAGGATTTATGTGGAAGCACTGACCTTCACAAGGAGTCACTTCATCAAAGAATGGAGTGAAAGAGGCGGCAATGAAGGATGCTGTTAGTGGTGCAACTTTTCTCTGTAAAGGTGAGGTCCTTAAGGAATGGTCTGAGATTGTATTTAGGAAAGGTGAAGAGCAGGGCTGAGCACAGTAAGACATAGGGAAAGATGGACTGATAAAAGAGCATATAAAGGAACTTAGGAGTTCTTGTACACGGATCTCCTTTGGGTGATGGCAGTGCTCCAAAGTACAACCATTCTTTGTGTGGCTGAGATGGAATGGACAAAGTACAAGGGAGTTTTGTAGACTGAAAAACTAGGATGTTTTGGTATTTACAGGAACATAGCATGTGTATGGAAATCCCCTAAGAAGAAGGCAGGAACTACAGGTAGAAAGAGAGACTAAAGTTATTGCTAAACTCATTAAGAAAAAAGGGAGAATGTCTTGGGATACCAGTAGATAAAAACCATCAGCCTTCAGGATCTGCATTATGATGAATTCGGATAGTTTGAACCTCTAAAGAACATAAGTTGCTGAGTGACGCAGAAAATCTCGAAATAGCAATAAAGAACAAGGAGTATTTTTACTCCCCCAATGGAACCCCTGAGTTGACAGAATAAAAAATAAAATACAACCAGTACTAGAAAGGACAGCCAGGGATGCAATGTTTTCCTAAGAGAGCTTGTCTCAGTAAGTGCCAGAAAATGGAAGGACAAAGTGAGAAAGAGCTTTAAAATGAAAGGAAACTTTTCATAATGTAAGGGAAACTACAGAAGGTAAAGTAGAAAGGGGCAGGTAAATTTAGGGCAAGACACTGAAGGTGGGGACAGTAATGAAGTGAGCAGGAATAAGACTGGATAGCTGGAGTTAGTGTGTGTGTATGTACATGCACATGTATGTAAAAATAATTGTTCTTTTTCAGTCATGTCTTTGGTATCATTGGAATGGGGGTGAGAGAATGCTACCCCACTGGGAAAGTATCCAGAAAGAATATCAGTGGCTGGAGAATCTTGTGGCAAGTGGTGCTGCTGTGTCCTTTGGGTTTGAGGTAAGTCAAGGCACAGAAAGCATGAGCTATGGTGGATATGCTGGCAAGCATGTGGAAACTGAAGCAGGTGATTCTTCAGGAAGCCCACCTAAGGCAAGCAAGAAAATGTTAGGAAATTTTGGAAGAATAGCACAGCAGTAGGAAATGGCTATGACCAGGAAGCTTGACCAGGAGATCGGAGATGCTGCATTCTTGGACCCCCACCACTCAGTCTGCAAGAACTGAGCCTCAATTCCTCCTGAAGGAATTGTAGCCTAACTGTAGTAAAGACATGGTTAGACAGGCTCAAGGTAATGTATTCTAGCATGTCCAGATGGTGTTATATCTTGGCCTAGATCTCATCAAGCAAAAAAGAAGCAAGAGTTTTAGGTATGCTGGGAGCTTAGAGAGGGAGCAAGAGGTGATGAGTCTATGAGCTTCCAGTCTATTCATGATTCCAGGCTTTGATTGATTACTAAATCTTGTTCTTTTTTTTCTACTTTAAGCAGCCTCTAAATGTAGAAATACCTTCATTCTCATGTAAGTAATCTCTCCAAATCATTTGCTTTCCACCTTTCTTCTTGACAAAGCTGGATAAATAAATCATTTAAAAAAGATTTAAAAATTTTTCTAAACTCATTTTTAAAAATATGGTAGCTTTCTTTGAATTACTTAAGTTCTGAAGGAATCTTCTAAATAAGACAGAGGTAGTCTAAATTGCAAACACCATGGTCTGAACAAACCCCATAGAATATTGTCCTATCTCGAATTACTCTGGATGGGTAGGGGTTGGAAGCAAAGGGAAAAGACAGAAGAGAAGAAACAGGGACTCCCCTTAAAAAACTGTTTGATGAGGGGCAGCTAGGTGGCACAGTGGATAGAGCACCAGCCCTGAAGTCAGGAGGACCTGAGTTCAAATCAGATCTCAGACACGTAACAGCTGTGTGACCCTGGGCAAGTCACTTAACCCCAATTGCCTCAGCAAAAACAAAACAAAACAAAAAAAAAAACTGTTTGATGTTGTGCAACCAAGAATTCACTGGATGATATGACAAATTTATAATATGTTCCCTGCACTTCATTGGATAATATGACAACCTTATGTTACTTGTACTACTTTTTTGAAAAATAATAGAATATAACAAAAATTTTATAATTTGGATGTCTGAAACCTAAGGAATAAATGTAGAGCTACACAAAGCTAACAATTTGAAGTCAGGCTTCAGTCAATTTCTCTTCTTTGTACTTTTATTCAATCCACCATCTCCTAACTCTTTCATGAAGCATTGCAGAGAGGGCTGCTTCTAACATGTCTACAATCACACCATCTTACTCCAAGGTAATGATAAGACCTCATTCCTTGATTACATTTATTCCAGGTCATGACATTACCTCATATCTAGTTTACAATAGCATCTAGGATGCTCTCACTCTGCTTTTAATCTCTCCCTCTAAATAATAAGAAAATAAATTTCTCTTTATGTTCTTTCCTCCTGTTCAAGAATTTAGTGACTCACCTTTGTAAGATCTCCAACTGACTCTCACCTAGTCAGGCTCATTCTATGTTGTTTCCATTTTCCCCAGATTAGAATAAGAGTATTTTGTTACTGAAAAGAGAAATATGTACTTCTTTAACCTAAGTGCATGGAAAATACTAGAAAAAAGTATAGGATTATACTTACTATCTGTGGTTGAATACCATGCTGAGCACTGAGGATACAAAGAAAAACAAGAAAAAATTTTTGCTCTCAAGGAGCTCATAATCAGACTGACTACATACAAGATAGATACAGAATAACCTGGAAGCGATCTCAGAGGGAAGGCATTAGCATTAAAAGAGGCTAAGAAAGTGCTCTTCAGTGTTCTTGAAGAGAGTGGTATTTTAGCTGAGACTTAAAAATGAAAAAAAAAATCACTTTTCTTATCTGTTAAAACAAGAAAATCAGATTATTTTTATTTGTGCAGTGTACCAAGGATCTCTTCTTTTCCCAAGTTCATGTGTTCCTATATCTCACTTAAATAGTTCCTATCATTTTTGAATATATCTTTTCTATTTAGACTACATGAGCCTATCCTTAAAAATCTGAGTAAAAACTCACTTCCTACAAGAAAGAAAAAAAAGAATTTTTTCCATAATGAGCTCCCAACTGAAATTCCCAAGTACTAGCATAGTAATTTTGTTCTTTTGTATTTGCTAACATGATACTTTATGAACATTGTTTTATTCTGCTTATAGTAACTTATAAAGAAAAATATTCTTTAATAATATGTGGAATGTATTAATAAAGCTGCTCATTTAATACACTTAACAAATGATCAGAACTGGTAAGAAGAAATACTGAAATGAAGAAAAGGTAGATTTATTTCTCAAACATTTTTACTTTTAAATAAATGAGGGCATGTATATCAAATAAGAATGCTTGTATTTGATATATAACACATGCAAAAAAGACCAGATAAAGAAACCCTATTCATTAATATTGTAAATAAGCACATGGAGAATGATTTCTGTATATATACGTTTTTGCATACAAACTATTAATAAGACCCTTCACTAAAGTTCTATCCTCCCAGATACTTTATTGTGAAATATAGGTAGCCCTGGATTCTTAAAAGAGCATAAACACTGCCAGATCTTACCATGCTAGAAATGCTTTGTTTGGCCTTTTTGTTGACCTGCACTGAATGTGGTCAAAACCAATTTCTATGTGTGCTTTTGTTTTCTTTTTTTTTTTTCATTGAGGCAATTAGATTTAAGTGACTTGCCCAGGGTCACACAGCTATATGAGTTAATCTGAAGCAGGATTAGAACTCTAGTCCTCCTGAATACAGGGCCAGTGCTACATCCACTGCACTCTCTAGCTGCCCCAACCAATTTTTATAAATGTTCAGATACTAACTCAAATTCACAAGTAAAAAGTAAGAAATCTGAACTTCAAAATTGATCAAATTCTTCTATTACATGAATATGCTTGAATAATATCTTTACTTCAGAATTAAAGTTCTTAAAGACCATACCTAAAAAGTAGGCATGATCTAATTACGCTTATTCAACTTCAAAGAAAAGAATTTTTATAATAGCAAAGTCAACTCTCAAATTTGTACCCAGTGGGGCAGCTAGGTGGCGCAGTGGATAGAGCACCAGCCCTGAAGTCAGGAGGACCTGAGTTCAAATCTGATCTCAGACACTTAACATTCCCTAGCTGTGTGACCCTGGGCAAGTCACTTAACCTCAACTGCCTCAGCAAAAAGCAAAAAAAAAAAAAAAAAAAAAAAAAAAATTTGTACCCAGTATCTAACACAGCAGCATTCATGCGGGATGTACACACATACATCTGTTGAATATAATTATCTATAGCATTTGAAACCTGTTATCCCCTATATTCTCTAATTGGATTTTAGGCCACCAATAGTCCAAGAGAAGATAGGAATGAAATATAAAGCTATCTACAATTTTCAAAGTCAAACATAAAATTAACTTCATATTCCCCAATACTTTGTTCTTTATCTTCTCATTCCTCCACAAATAAAACAAAAAAGACTACACTAAAATAAATATAGGTTTAGAAGAAAATCTCTATAGTACATTTCTAAGAAATAAACTTTCTATATATATATATATTTTTTTTTGCTTTTTTGCTGAGGCAATTGGGGTGAAGTGACTTGCCCAGGGTCACACAGCTGTTACGTGTCTGAGACCAGATTTGAACTCAGGTCCTCCTGACTTCAGGGCTGGTGCTCTATCCACTGCGCCACCTAGCTGCCCCTATTTGCTATATTTTTAAATGGGTCAAAGACTGGTACATTTGGATCCAAGATTATAGATTCAAAACTAGTTTCCATCTTTTCAACGACCAAAGGCCTCAGCCAATTGTTTCAAAAATGGATGACCAACTATTTGTCAGGGATTCTGCTCAGTCCCCGTTGGGCCACATTGTTTCCAAGGTAACTTTTAACTAAGAAATTCTGTGTAGCTCTCATGGGACTGTTCTGTCCCCCATCCCAAGAGAACAGATAAGAATACTGAACAGCACAGAATCTATTAGCTCTATTAGAAAAGCAATTTAAAGTACATGCCCTACTGATTGTTATTTGAAAAATCTGTGGGTAAGACAAATAACATTAAATGCATTGAGAGTTGGAAGTTGGGGAAAGAGATAGTATTTTTAAAAATGCTATGAGGAACAATTTGAATAAATCTCAATTTCTACCTAACAGGGTATGTTTAGAGCAAGATATATATATGAGACACTAAGCAAAATATTTGTATAGCCAAGATTTCCAAGGATTGGATGCAGCTAATGAAGCAATATCCATTACAGTTTAACATCAACGAACATTACTACATACAGAATACTGAGCTAGGGAAGGTACCAAGTTCAACTACAATAATAACAGTCTTCGTGGAATTTATTACTTCCTAGAGTTCAAAAGATTCAAGAGCAATTATAATACAAATTTTATTTCAAGTGAGACCATGTGCCTGGCATAGTGTTGGTGCACATGGTAGCAAAATGGCTAGCACACAAAAGGTGCTTAATAAATATTTGTTTCCCCATTCCTTACAAAAAGATACATTCAAATAACAGGAGAAGTTTGCTATTTCCTATTAGAGGTTCAAAGGAAGGAAGAACTGTTATTGATGGGAATAGGGAGAGAGAAAGTAACTTTTGAGCTGAGTGTTAAAGGAAGGCTCCAATTTCAAATAGAGTCAGCAGAGGGTTTTGGGGCAAAATAACAGCTTGGATGGTAAAGGACATATATGGGGAACAGTGAGTACTCAAGGTTGGCATGCTTGGGACAGTATGATAGGTTCAAAAAGTATTATGGGAGGCTTTGAATGATAATTTACATAGCTTGTAACTTATTTAGTATATAGCAAAGAGCCAACAAACAGTTTTCAGCAGAGAAGAGTGACGTGTTCAGATATGTCCATAAAGAAAATTAATCAGGCAGCTGGAGTCATTAGAGGATAGAACACAACTGGGAGGCTTACAATTGTGTTTGAAGTATTAGGTAATGAGGGACAATATTTGAAATTGGCACTGGGAATACAGATGAGAAGGTCTTGAAAGATGTAGAGAAAAAATCAATAGTACTTGATAATGAGTGGAGGTCCACCTGAGGGAAGAGGGTAAAATCAACAATTATAATAAAGTTTCCAACAAGAGCAACTAGTATCACTGAAACAAAGAATCAAGTTTTTGGAGAAACATGTTTAGCTTTGGACATCAGGGACTTCTGAGTTACTAATGGCATATCCACATGATAATATCCTATAGAGTCTAAGACATAGGTAAGAAGTTACATGAAAAGTCAAGGCTAGAAGAGACCTGGAAAGCAATCAGGGTAAATGGAAAATATAGATAAGGATGACTGAGTATAAAACTTTGGGGAATACCTACATTAAAAGGGCAGAAAAGAAGAGCTACAGGAGACAGAACAGTTACAGAGATAGTAGGAGAACTAGGAAGACTATAATAACCGAAAATCCCAGAGAAAAAGAAAATATCTGAAGAAATAGTTGGTCAATATAGTAAAAACCTGCAGATAATGCAAAAGGGACGAGGAATTGAAAGGGAAAAGAGCTTTTGGAATGGCAATGAGCAGGTCATTGCTGACATTTGAGAATGGTTTCAGTACAATTGTGATGGTGGAGGAGCAATAAAGTATCTAGGATAGATAGCTTTTCCCAAGAAGCTTAGTACTGAAAGTAAGAAAGATGGGATGGTATTTTGATAGGTCATTGGAGTTAAAGAAATGCTTTCTTTTAATTAAGAAATCATGAACATGTTATAGGCACATGAGAAACCAGAAAGGGAGAAACTGAACTTATGTGAAAAAGCATGATTACTAAAGTGAGGTTTCAGAGGAGGGGAGAAAACAAGCATACAAATAGGGGATTGCCAAAAAATCCCAATATAACTAAAGAGTCTTGACAATTTTTTGGAATTCATTGTATAAAGTTAAATCTCAATGATTCACAATATAGAGAAACAAAGAAAGTGTCAACTTGCTAAATTATACAAATAATACAAAAACCTCATTTTAGCAATTTCAATTTCTTCTAGCAAATGTTTTAAAGGACATGGACATGAATGATAATTTGAATCTGACCCCTGTTACCTAAGGGTAACTATCTAATTAGGATGCTAACTATATATAGTAAAATTTCCAAAAAGTGGTAAAAGAATAAAAGGGTCATAATAACTCACAAGAGACTATACTGGCCATGCCACTAACAGAACAATAATTATAAAGATGCTATTCAAAACAGTCAAAATATTGTACAGTTTAAATAGACTTAATTCTGCTCAAAAAACAAAACACCAAACCCCTATTTTACAAACAAGGAAGCTTAGATAAAGATATATAGTGAATTTTGGTTTTGTTTTGTTTTGCTTTTTGCAAACTAAGCTTATCAGATAAATTGTTACTTTGGTGAAAAGGTAAATAAAACCTCCCAACAAGGTCTATTTTTCTGCCAGTAGTCACAAAAAGAGAGATAATAATCAAGATAGTGCTGACATCTACTGGCAAGAGAAAAACCTCCTTTGAAAACAAGGCTCCACAATAAAGGCCCATACCTAAAGATTCACCTCAACTTCCCTACAAAAAAAGATAAATCAAACAATGAAGTACCATATCATGTTTTACATATAAGCATAAAACTGTGACTATGAAGATCTGGGGGGGGGAAATACTTTTTGCAGATAGATGAGGAAAAATGGATGGGGAATTTTAAGAGATGAGATGAGAGATTAGGGAAGGGGAATCCTTCCATGAAACCATGTCTGAAATAAAAATTAAACTTGCTAATTAAAAAATTGAGAAAATACAAGTTTCTACATTTTATATCAGAACTGCTTACTTCCAGATGTTTTAATATTAACCTCAAGACAAACTGTTTTCCCCTCTAAAGAAAAGATATCTTAAAATCATTCTAAACTTTTAAAATTCCTCCTCTTCACCCCCCCCCCATTTATTTTTAAATTGACAGTAATAAAAATTTCCAAAGCCACTGGCCAAAGGTAATATTATGCCAATTTTCAGAAATCACAAAGGTACATTATCTCAGGCAAGAATTCCTATTTTGGGGAAAAAAATTAATGAATATTTAAATATCATAAATTTATAGTGAAATTTATTTGAAAAACAGGGCCAGCCTATTTTACAATTTATTCTTCAGTTTAAGAATGTTGTATCATGCAGAGATTGGCACAGTTTGATAATCTTGCTGACTAGAAAGCTGGCTATCATTTCAGCTTAGTATTTCTTTTACTTTATAAGCTTTCTTCCTCAAAATAGGGTGATGTTCATATTGACAAAATTCTAATACATTTCTAAATGGCAATACACAACTTAATCTATTCTGTCTCTGCAAAAGAGAAAGCACTAATGCACTCAAGTGTGATGTCTTTGTCCTCTTGAAAACAGCCTGCAGTTTTCGCTTCTTACTCATAATGTGGTTTTTTCAAACCACACATCAAAATGCCCACCTTCTTTAATCTTCTACTTAGCCCATTCAAAGAGAAAATCACTGAAAAGAAGCAAAACAGGCGTGAACGGAATCATTGCCAACCCATGAGACAAGCTCCCAATGACAGGTTCTATTTATGAAACTCTCGGATGGAGCCAGTCACCGTCCTGAGCTATCAGAGGTTCCAGAGTCTGCGGATGGAAGTAAAGGACTCTAAGTTGGAAAAGAATGCAAGTTGGCTGGGGGTGACGGCGGATGCCTCTTTCCCGGAGGGCTCCGGTGGGCCCCGGGGCAGGGCAGGGAAAACAGACTCCACTTGCCCCAAGTCGCGTCTTGTCGTCCGGCCGGGCTCGCGTGTAAAGGCACGGGTGGTTTAGCCAAGCCTGCCCGGGGGACAGGGGACGGGGAACTAGTGGGGAACAATACCTCCCATTCTAGCGAGAGGAAGCCGGCCCGTCCCGACTTGAGACAGGGGGACAGACTTGAAGCCTCGACCCTAGGACGAGGGCAGGACTGGGGTGCGCAAGTGCAGGGCGGCCCTGGGCGATGCTCTGTGGAAGGAAGGAAAGGGGCGGCCGTGTCCGGGGCACCCGGACCGTACCGGAGTGGGTCACCCCGGGGGAGGGGGCGCCGGGCACGCCCCTCCTTCCCCGCCCTCGGTGGTTGGACATAGGGTCGGGGGTGTGTGGGGGGCTGGAGTCCCGCCCCACTGCCTGCCGGCGGGGGCGAGGTCGAGCGGGGGGGGGGGTGAGCCTCACCAGGCGGAGCTGGCTGATCTCGTCGTAGGACATGAAGCTGAGGATGTTCTCGATGGCCACGATGGGCAACGCCACCAGCGTGTTGTTGTGAGGCAGCTGGTCCAAGGCCAGAGACGGGGAGGCCGGCGACTGGGGTCCCAGCAGCGCCGGTTGCGGCGGGGGCAGCGGCGACAGCCTCTGGGACGCCCCCGCGGCTAGGGAAGAGCCGCCGCCGCAGCTGCCACCGCCTCCTTCCTCAGCCATCCACTCCTCCGTCACCGCCGCCATCTTGGGGGGGAGGGTTTGATGCCTTCCCCCTGCTGCAAGGGGAAAAGGGACACTTCCTCTACGTCATTTCCTCCTCCTCTGCCCTCTTCTCTCCTCCTCCTCCTCCGACGGTGGGGGTGCACTGCGGGGAGAGAGAGGAGCCGAGAACTAGGTGGGGAAGGAGGGAGGAGGGAGGAGTGTCTCTCAGGAGGCAAAGTCACTTGGGGTGGGAGAGACTCTTGGGCTTCAGGATGGAGGGACTTTCGAGGCCCGAGCCACTCCCTTCATTCGGCATCGAACACCCGCCCGGAGACTAGGAGCGATCAGGCCTAGCTGTCCCAGATCTTGAGGAGTCCAAGTCGGCATTTGAACCTAGATCCTCTGCCTCCTGCTTTGATTCAATACAAAGCAATCATTAAGCGCCTACTGTGTGCCAGGTCCTGTGCTAAGCGCTGGGCATATAAAAAGAAGCCAAAGACGGAGGCTACCCGTGAGGAGCTTAGCATCTAAGGGGGCGAGAAAACCCCGCAGGCCAAAGTACACAAAGCAAACTATATGCAGAATAAATAGGGAATAATTAATTGAAAGAAAGCGCTGGAATATATACATATAAATATATATATATATGTATATAACTGGGCAAGACTTTGTGTAGAAGGTGGGATTTTAGTCAGGACATAAAAGAAGCCAAGGAGATAGCTAGTCAGAGGAGGGAGGGATAGCGGACCAACGGCGGGGGTGGGGTGGGAGGTGGGGGGGTGGTGGGGAACGAGATAACATAAGGCCACACTTTGTTGTATTAAATGGATTGTTGTGTTTGAGAGAGAAAGAATGGGCCTGGCATTAGAGCCAGGAGGATCTGGGTTCAAATTCTGACATCTGGCTGTGTGTCCATGAGCAAGTCACTTCTCTCACAGTGGCCCAGGCCATTCTCTTAATTGTAGCCTTAGGAGAGAGAGGGATAAACAGGATTGTTCTCCTATTTGCATCATCTTCCTACTCTCCCAGTCCCATACTGGCGTTCTCAAAGTTAGGTCCAGAGAATCTTGGGGGTCTCTGAAACCCTTTCAGAGGGGCTACAAATTCAAAATAAATTTTTATTTCTGATAATGGTAAATATCTATAAATGTAATCTATAAAGATAGAATTATGATTTTACTTCTAATATGGTAAATATTCTTAAATATAATCTAGAAATATATTTATAAATATATAAATAGAATTTTTACTTCCGATATAGTAAATATAAACATAATCTATAGATATATTTATAAATATATAAATAGAATTTCACGTCTAATATGGTAAATATCCATTAACATACCTATAAATGTAATATTTATAAATATATAAATACAATTTCACTTTTAATATGGTAGATATCCATAAATATCCATAAATATTTATAAATTTATAAATATATAAACATTTTAGTTTTAATATGGTAAATATCAATAAATAAAATATATAAATATCTATAAATATATTATTTATAAATACATAAATATAATTTTTATTTCTGATATTGTAAATATTAAAAATCTATGGTTGTAATATTATAAATACATAAATATAATTTTAATTCTAATATAGTAAATATCCATAAATATAATCTACTAATATCTATACAATATTTATAAACATATAAATATAATTTTTATTTCAAATATGATAAATATCCATAAATATATATAAATATAATTTTTATTTCAAATATGGTAAATATCCATAAATATAACCTAAATATCTACAAATATATTTATAAATATATAAATATAATTTCACTTTTAATATGGTAACTATCCATATATAATTTCATTTCTAATATGGTAAATATCCATAAATATAATCTACAAATATCTATTTAATATTTATAAATGTATAAATATTTTTATTTCTAATATGACAAATATCTATAAATATAACACTCTCTGGACAGATCCTCAATAATCTTTAAAAGTACAAAGGGATACTGTGAATAAAAGTTTAAGAATCACTGCCCTAGATGGATTTCCTAATATATATGTCGCATCTGTGTGTCACCTCGGAATGTATCTAATGATTTCTTCAATGACATTCACCTCCCTGAAGTTATGGTTTCTGTTCAAGAAGGAGGGACAAACAACTCTGATGTCCTGAAGTGGCCACCTAGTTAAAGTTAGTTTAATATGTCATTTTTAGCTCCTTTTTGTGTTGTTAGGTCTTAGACTTTTAAATACTAACTCTGACTCTAGTTACATATTTGTTGTCCCCAGCAAATCATTTGGATATATTTGGACATATTTGTATATAGTACTAGATCCTGGATAGCTGTAGTGATTGAAGATCTAAATGGCATATAGGACATTACATATGTACATGTCATAGCAGTAGATTCATGGTAGATAACATATCTGCAAGCAAATACATATAATCAGTAAAACAAAGCATTTTAGCATTTGATGTTATTACATCAGTAGGTCTATATAATAAGATATACATAAACAAAAGTACATATAATCAAATATGCAAGCACCAAAATTATGCATGAATAACAGGCAAATTACTTGAGGTGTGTAAATATTCAGTAATTACCATATTCATCAATGAACATATTCATATCTTTCATAGTAAAACAATAATAACTAATAATAACTGGTTTCAATTCTCTCTATACCAAGATGTCAGAATTTGTCCAGCCTTAACTAATTTTTTGATTTCCAGACTCATATCTTCAATTGCCTATAAAACATTCTCAACAGGTTCAAAACTGAACTCATTATCTTACGCACACACCTCACTTCCCAACTTTTTTTTTTTTTTTTCAGTCATGGACGCCACTATTTTCCTAGTTACCCAGGCTCCCATCCTTGGTGTCATCCTCTCTCTCCCTCTTCTTCAATAAGCTGTTTTGACTTGAATAACATTTCTTGTGGACATTTCCTCTCTCTTCTCATACGGTAACCACTCTGGTGAGGGTCTTCATTATCTCATGTCTAGATCATTGCAGTAGCTTGCTGGTTGCTCTTCAGGTGTCCTCATCCAACAGCCCATCCTCCACTCAGCTATCAAATTGATCTTAAAATAAGCCCCACAGCCTAGCCTCTAACTACCTTTTTTACTCCTTACACAGTCATCTCATGACACTGACTTCTTTGCTGTTCCTTACACAAAACACTCCCACCTTCTGATTACTTGAGTTTTTACTGGCCATCCCTCATGCCTGGAATTCTCTTCATTTTTGTCTCCCAGCTTCCTTGGCTTAGGTCAAGTTTCAGTTAAAAAGCCATATGCTGCAAGAAGCCTTTCTTAATCTTCTCTTCCCAGTGCCCGCCCTCTGAGACTACCCCCAATTTATCTTGAATCTTATTTGCACATAGTTGTTTTCATGTTATACCCCCTCATTAGGGTGAGCTTCTTGAACGTGGACAGTGTTTTTGTTTTACTCTGTGCCTATATGTATCGTTAGTGCTTTTATAGGTAGCTTTGAAAACAATGAATAGTAAGATATATGTGTATAAATATATGTGTGTGTGTGTTTTATATATATATACATATATACATATGTATGTGTGTGTGTAATAAAAAGTAAACAATCTGAAATGGTAATTTTTTGGTTTTATATTGAATCCTTTATGTTCTGCTGTGTATGTGGACAATTTTTAAATTTGATATTTGTTTAAAATGAATAAAAAATTTTAAAAGACTGTAGAAAGCATGTCATGTGTCCACTGAGATTATTGTTCTCATCTCATTGTCTCTAAAATGTTCAATACTTGGGCTGTGAGCTCTCTTTAGGGAGATAAAAGTATAGTTCTGGACTCCTTGATGCCAGCCAATGCTACTGTCTCAGTATGCTATTGAGGACCAGGCCTAAGTGCTAAACCCTGGAAGCCTGTAAAGAGGTAAAGGGGACTGTACCATTAAGGGGCAGGTCGGCTTTCCCAAAGCCCCCATAGTTGTGAATCATAACACACTTGAAAGGATTGTAAACCAGCCTTTACTGAGGCAGATGTTGCTTGTGAATTGGGAATGAAATCAATCAGAGGCAAGAGAGAAGAGGGGGGAGGTCAGAGATTGTAACTGCCTCTCATTCTCCTTGTATGTTATCATTCTCTCACATAAGGGGATCTATTCTGCTAGTCAGAAGTAGATCCCCAGCAGCTGCTAGTGGGTGGCTCCCTGTAACAGTATGTTTTAAAGTCTCAGTCTTGGTCAAAATGGATCCTGGAAATCCATATGCTGAGAAATCCTTTTTCTGAGCTACTTAACAACCAGGAAAACTTTCTGGTTCCCAGTTGGATATGGTTGTACACTCCTTATTGACCTGTTAATCTTCAAAATATAGCTTATATTTTATAAGCTACCAAAGATATGCATTATGTATTAATGTTGTTGAATCATTTTGGTCATGTTTTACTCCTTTTTTACCCCATTTGGGCAAAGACACCAGAGTAGTTTGCCATTTCCTTCTCCAGTTCATTTTTACAGAAGAACTGAGGCAAACAGGTTAAGTGACTTGCCCAGGGTCACACAACTAGTAAATGTCTGAATCTGTATTTAAACTCAGGTCTTCCTGACTCCAAGTCTGGTACTCTATCCATTACAACTTCCCAACTCTCCCCAGCTTTCTTATGTACTGGTACACATATACTATTACCTACTAACGGCAGAAAGTTGATACTGACATTTCCTAAAGTTTACTCGTGCATATATTCTCCAAGTACAAGTTGGTAACTCTTTATCTTTCACAGAAGAACAATTCTCACACTTAGTGGTATCTGAATTCTGGACTGTAAATCTGTGCTTTGACAGCTCTAGCAGGCTCTCTTAGCTGTTTGTCTAAAGTCACCATAAAAAGCCTTTACAGACATAGGGCAACATACGCAGGGCAACACCAACTGCTTGCTGATTCTGTGAGTGTCACCAGTGATACTGCAGTATAGTTCTCCATTGGCCATCTCCAGCCTCTGCCATTGTGTCAATAACAGGGCAGCTTCTGGGCACTGGAACATGAATTCTTCAGCAGCCTTGTCTTGATTCTTGTCTTATGTCCCTTTTCCTAGTACTTCTGTATGTCAGTTCCCTTACATAAGGCTAAATTGCAAAGGAATGCTGATTTGTATCAGTAAAAGGTTCCTTGGCGGGTGGGGATAGGAAGGCACACTTTTGATAATAGTTTTGTACCCTTGCACCTGTCAGAAATGAATGAAAGGTGATAGCTAAATCTTCCTAACCAATGAAAACTACACTAAACTAATGGTCATCATATATTATTTCTTCTAAAATTGAAACAGATTAGGAACAAAGAATCTATGTACCTTAAGCAAGATTCAGACATAATATTGCCTGTGTGTCCACTGAAGGCTTTTTGTCTTTACTTCAAGACCTGATTAGATTTATCACACACACACAAAAAAAATGCCTACATGTCTCAGAGAAGAGAATTTTTGATGATGTGCATATGTTTAAAATTTGTCTCTTGTCTTTTTGTCTTAGTCTTTGCACTAGGAGAATGTAGATTGCAAAGTCATTGGTTTTTAGATTAATATTCCTTGAGATCAGGCACAATTTCCTGTCAATTATTAATTAGCTTTATTATTATTGACTTTAATATTTTTAATTAACTTTATTCCTACTGAGCTTTTTGTCTACAGATGTTCAATAAATAATAATGATGATATCTCAGATATGTATGGGGTTTTAATTATTTTGCTAAGTGTTTTCAACCATTTTGAGTTTTTTTGCATTCTATTATGAAACAAAGTTTGCAAAGCAAAAAAAATGCATTTAAACATAATTATGTCCTCTGGGAAGAGAGTATAATACAGTCTGTAGAATGTTCATTTTGGAGTTCTGGAGCAGTATCAGAAAAACAGAGTGTCTGAAGACTTACAAAAGAAATAAGCAAAAAGCCATAAAAGTAGTGAGAGGAGAATAGAATATTGAAATGCTAATGGGAGAAAAGAACTTGGGAAAAAATGGGCAGAGAAGATCAGTTTGAGATATCAAGGTGAAAGAGGGTCAAGACATAAAGGGACTTGTTAAAATTGCATGCAGAGATTTGGCATTCTTTTTTCATTGACTAGGGATATTTAGGTGGTGCAGTGGATAGAGCACTGATAGTCCTAAATTCAAATCCAGCCTCAGGCACTTAATTAGCTATGTGATCCTGGGCAAGACACTGTTTGCCTCAGTTTCCTTATCTGTAAAATGAGCTAGAGAAGGAAATGACAAGCCATTACAGTATCTTTGCTAAGAATGCTTCAATTGGGATCATGAACAGTTGCACATGACTGAAACAACTGAGTAATAACTCCATTGAGCAAATTGTCAACTCTTTTAGACTTGAACAATTACAAAAATCTTTAGTAAACCTTCTACCTTGAGTATTTGTTTTTATGTACATTTCATTGATAGTAAGCTGACATGTTTACTTAATCCACTGTGCTTTTCTCCATTGCCCTTTAGATAATTTATAATTTTGATTCTTTAAATATTATGTTTTTTTCATAATATAGCCATATAACATAATTGGGAGAAATTTTTGTTTGCTTAGATGTGATTTCCACAGTGTGGAAACTTACTTCACCAATGCAGGTCTATAATTGCTCTATAATTTATGCTCTTAAGAGAATTGCCTGGAAGGTCTTAGAGGTTAATGATTTTTCTTAGGTCACATAGTCTGAACAAAAGGCAGAATTGGAATCCAAATCTTTCTGGCTTGAAGATTAGCCCTCTATCCATATATTTATATCTTATACATATATCATATTAAGATTTCCAAAGAATCTAAAAATATAATTTGATCATCCTGTGAGAGAAATGTTATTATCCACATATTTTCTCCATAAGGAAACAGAAGCTCAAAATGTTAAAGAAAGTTACCAGGAACATAGAGCTAGTGTCTGAGGAAGAATCTGAATCCAGGTCTTCTGACCACATGTTCACTACTCTCTTCACTAAATCTTGTTGTGTCTCTCCATCAGGAGAATATCAGTGTTTTTAAAAATGGCCTTTGTGCCAGGGTAAAACTTGATTCATGTGAATGTACTGCATCATTTTTCAAAAACAACCCAGTCCTCTCTTTTCTTTCTATTGGTTACTTCTGGGTTTAACTCATTGTCCATCTGCAGTACCCATTCAAGGAAGGCACTAAAGGGCTGTGTAGTAGAAAGACCACTGGTTCTGTAGGTAGAAGTCCTGGGATCATCTTCTACCTTTTATGCTACTTAATGCCTTTTTGATCTTGGGTAAGTTATAACCTCTTCAAATTTGGATTTCTTTTTAAAAAGCTTCTGAGGTCTCTTCTAGCTCTAGATCTATGTTCCTAACTGCGTTTCAGTTTTCCCATCTATAATATGAGAGGATTGGACTATTGGATATAATAGGTCTATGATATCTCTAAATCTTTGATCTTGTAAGATATATAATGATAGACTGACTCAATACTGCCCATCAACTAGCATGCTTATGACCTGCTCAATATATATTCTTTTTTTTTTTTTTTGCTTTTTTGCTGAGGTAGTTGGGATTAGGTGACTTGCCTAAGGTCACACAGCTAGGACGTGTTAAGTGTCTGAGACCAGATTTGAACTCAGGTCTTCCTGACTTCAGGGCTGGTGCTCTATCCACTGTGCCACCTAGCTGCCCCTCAATGTATATTCTTGCTCCACTTTGTTTTTCTAGTGGGATTTGTGAAGTTTGATTCTTTTGAGCAATTCTGTATATATTTAAAAATTAAAAAGTTGTTAAAAAGTTTCTGTACAAACAAAACTAATGCAGACAAGATTAGGAGGGAAGCATCAAATTGGGAAATCATCTTTACATTTAAGGGCTCTGATAAAGGTCTCATCTCTAAGATACATAGAGAATTGTCTCATATTTATAAGAATTCAAGCCATTCTCCAATTGATAAATGGTCAAAGGATATGAACAGACAATTTTCAGATGAAGAAATTGAAACTATTTCTGGTCACATGAAAAGGTGCTCCAAGTCACTATTGATCAGAGAAATGCAAATTAAGACAACTCTGAGGTACCACTACACACCTGTCAGATTGGCTAAAATGACAGGAAAAGATAACAATGAATGTTGGAGGGGATGTGGGAAGACTGGGACACTGATGCATTGTTGGTGAAGCTGTGAACGGATCCAGCCATTCTGGAGAACAATTTGGAGCTATGCTCAAAAAGTTGTCAAACTATGCATACCCTTTGACCCAGCAGTGTTTCTATTGGGCTTATATCCCAAAGAGATCATAAAGGAAGGAAAGGGCCCCACATGTGCAAGAATGTTTGTGGCAGCTCTTTCTGTAGTGGCTAGAAACTGGAAACTGAGTAGATGCCCATCAATTGGAGAGTGGCTGAATAAATTATGGTATATGAATTTTATGGAATATTATTGCTCTGTAAGAAACAACCAGCAGGACGATTTCAGAGAGGCCTGGGGAGACTTGCATGAACTAATGCTCAGTGAAGTGAGCAGAACCGGGAGATCATTGTTCATGGCAATAGCAATACTATATGAGGATCAGTTCTAATGGACATCACTCTCTTCAACAATGAAATGCTTCAAACCAGTTCCAATTGTTCGGTGAAGAGAGCCATATACACCCAGAGAGAGGGATGTGAAATGTGGATCTCAACATAACATTTTCATGTTCTCTATTGAGGTTTGCTTGCATTGTATTTCCTTTATTAGATTATTCTTTCTTGTAGATATGATTTCTCCTGCACAAAAAATGATGCAATAACTATACATATATTCGATTTCTTAAGTATTCTAACATAATTATCATGTAGTGGATATCCTGCCATCTAGGGGAGGGGTGGGGAGTAGGGGGGAAAATTTGTAACAGAAAGCTTTGTAAGGGTTAATGTTTAGGAATTACCCATACATATGTTTTGCAAATAAAAAATATTAATAAAAAAATTAAAAAGTTGTAGGTAAATTGGAGCAGCTAGGGGGTCCAGTGAAGCGTGTACATTCTTTTTCTACTTTGCTTTCTAGTAGTATTTGTGAAATTTGATTCTTTTGAGTAATTCTGGATGCAGTTGAAAATTTAAAAGTTGTAGGTAAATTGGGGTGGCTAGGAGGTCCAGTGGAAAGAGAGGCTTGGAATCAGGAAGACATCTTAATGAATTCAAATCCCATCTCAGACATTAGCTATATGTGACCCTGGATAAGTCACTTAATCCTGTTTGCATCAATTTCCTTCAGTATCTCTGCCAAGAAAATCCTAAATGGGGTTACAAAGGGTCAGATGTGATTGAAACAACTCAGAAAGAGGTAAATTTCTATAAACAGAATCATACTTTATATGAATCAGTGGAGTTCTCTGTATAGAATCTCTTAGAGAATATTCCCCCCCCCCCCATGGTCAACAAATCACAAGTTTATTTCTTTATTTTGTCAATTCAGATTTGTATGCTAGATATACTAGTATATCTATTACTCACTAGTAATGAGTTTGTTTTAAAAAAATTGAGTGGAAACTTCCCTGAAGGAGTGCTCTGTCTTATTTTTAGCTCTTCAGAAAGTAACGTTTTCCATTAGTTAGAATCTAGGCTGCTCTAAACTTTAAACAATAACAACAACAACAATTTGAATAACTTCTCTTCAGCAATTCTGTCTTTATCTGTGTTCTAGGCAAAAAGGAGCTGGGTTTTCTATTTCTTAGAGTGATCAGAACTTAATTATTTTTTCCCAACCAGAGAGTTCCAAAAGTCACTCTCTTTTAATAGTTGAAGCCAATGCTTATTTTGGAAATGGTTGACAAAACAAAATTTGCAGTTTTAGCAGCTCTGCATTCTAGACAATACTTGTCTCTGCCTCTTGGCTTCCGTTAAGTCACAGTCAAAATCTCACCTTCTTCAAGAAGCCTTTTTAAACTTTGCCTTAATGCTAGTGCTTCCCAATGAGATTATTTCCAAATTATCCTGTACATATCTTGTATATTCAAAGTTATGTGCATGTTGTCTTCTCTGTTAGAATATGAACTCCCTGAAGGAAGAGAATATTTTGCCTTTCTTTGGTAACAGATGATAGATGGTAAGTGTTTAATAGTCACTTGTTAACTATGTAGGACTGCCATCTCTCCGCCAAGAGGAAGAAAATGTTTCATCCTCTGTCCTCTGGGATCAAGACTGGTGATCATAATTAGTCCATCTGACTGCCTTTCTGTGTTTTTATTTACAATATTATAGTCTTTGTATGTATTCTATAATTTTGCTTACTTTGCAGAGTAAAGTTCATACAGGTGTTTCCCATGCTTCTCTAAAATCTTCATTTTCATTTTTTTATTGCAACACAGTAATATACCATTATGTTAATGTGCCACAATGTATTCAAGTCTCCCAATCAATGGTTACCCATTTTTTTTTTTTTTTTTTTTTTTTGCTGAGGCAATTGAGGTTACATGACTTGCCCAGGGTCACACAGCTAGGGAATGTTAAGTGCCTGAGACCAGATTTGAACTCAGGTCTTCCTGACTTCAGGGCTGGTGCTCTATCCACTGTGCCACATAGCTGCCCCGGTTACCCATTTTCTTGTTAGCACAAAAGGTAATATTATAAATATAAGGATAGACATGGTATAAAGTAGAGTATGCCCCAGCTGTTTGGGGTTTTGGGAGAATTTTTTATATGTTAATTCTTGTTATATCTTTCCAGTAAATATTTTTGTGTAAAAGAAAATTGATGTTAATTGGTTAAATTGCTAGTGGAATGACAATCAAGAGTAAAAGTTGATATTGAGAAGAACTCTGGAATGTGGGTCAATAGTATTTTTAAAATTGTACTGTCCCTTAAGGGTGTTGATAGGATTCTGAATACATATCTTTACTAATACAATATGGCTTGGGAATGTAATTCTAGTATTTTTCTATATTTGTATATCAAGTATCCATTCTGTAGTAGTTGCTTAATAAAAGCTTGTTGAATAAACTAGTGTCATGTAAAAATATACAGCATATACAAAATCATCTTTTTATTCCCCATAT
Source organism: Myrmecobius fasciatus (assembly GCA_023553655.1). Taxonomy (NCBI): domain Eukaryota; kingdom Metazoa; phylum Chordata; class Mammalia; order Dasyuromorphia; family Myrmecobiidae; genus Myrmecobius; species Myrmecobius fasciatus. The sequence continues at coordinate 309,434 of JAJPUD010001490.1, read as the reverse complement.
ATCTCAAATGATGAGAAGCAATATAGTAGAATAGATAGACCAGGCAAATCTGGATTCAAGTGTGACCCTGATAGATAGTGTGACCCTGGACAAGTCACTTATCCCTTCCTTTATCCTCTGTGCTCTGGGCAACGCTCTAAGGCTATAAGTTTCAGGTGCTGAACTACACCGGTAAGAGTATCCCAATATCAGTGAAATATCAGATCTAGATTTTATCCTTATATTTGAAAGTATATTTTCTCTCCTATGTTGAAAAGTTTATGTAATCTAACAAGATTTTTTAAACAATTGAAATGAAAAAAAGAAGCAAAATGGTTTCTGGATTACTTCAGTTAGAAAAATAGGGAAATGACATGGTTTAAACCATAGAGACTGATGCTACCTATGTTGCTTAAGGTATTCTGAAAAGGAGGATAGAATTTTGCTTCATTTTATTCCACCGCAAATAGGCCTAATATAGACTCCAAACATTTAATAATCCCAGAACAAAGCAATTATTGGGGCCTTTGTTTCATGTCCCTTGGCTTCCCAAATTTATTTTAAAACTTGTTCCATCATCATAATATAATGACTTCATTTACAAGTCATTAGTATTCTAATAGACCAGCCAGTGATTGTTCATCAATGACACAGCTAACTTTCCCAATTTTGCTTCTGAATTTAGTGTTCAAGGATTTAGATTTCATTTAGAAGGCAGATTGAAAAGTGTTATGTTTCAAAATAAGAAAACATTATCTTGATCAAATAGTTGGATCCTAATGTTTTCTAATATCCTAATTTTTAAGTAGTGGAATAAGAGAAAGATTTATGTACTTTGAGAAACAACTAGAGTAGGCTGTAACTTATTTCCGATCCAAACCAACAAGCATTTATCATGTGCCTACTATGTGCAAGGCATTGTGTTAGATACTAGGGGAAAACAGTCCTTATCTTTGTTCTACATGCAAGAAGTTACTTAAGAGATACCAGTGAGGATATAAATATTTGAAAAATTAGGTGGGCTAGAAAGTAGCAAGAGTTGGGAAAATAACACAAGAATAGTTTAAATGTTTCATTGGTATCCCGGATATAGAAAAAAGAGCTAGAACAGTTTCTGCAGTGGGAATAATATAAATAGGAACATGGAAAAATATACCTAATGAAATAATGATTAACTGTACTGATTGAGGGAATAACCATGTTAAAGTGATCACAAATACTCTGAAGAATTGAAGTCTTGAAGTATTAAAGAATAAGTGATGGGAGAATGTAGGTCAGAGACCCATGGAACAAATTTAATCTAAATAATGAGGGAAGTAGCACTTGAGTTAATTTAATTAGGAAAATCTAGACATCAAACTATTACAGCAATTAGGTAAATCTAGATATCAAACTATTACAGCAAGATAATGATAATACTAATAAACATAATATTATATTTCATCTTGAATTTGTGTCAACAAATATTTACTATTAGAAACAGAGCATTGAATTTAACCCCAAATTCATATATTTTCACAAATGCTACAATCATTAATGATCAGTTTGTAGGAAATAGTAAGAAGAAAGAGAAGAAGAAGAGAATGAAACATGAAAAAACAGAGCAAAAGTTCTTAACCTTGGTTTTTAAAAATATTTTGATATTTATATTTCAATATAATTAGTTATCTTTGTAAAACTATCTATTTTATACATTGAAAAACATTATTCTGACAAGGGATCTATAGCTTCATTGATTGTCAAAAGGGTTCATTACATAAAAAAAAGCCAAGGAAGATCCTGAAATTTGAGTTATGAGAAATAAGGGAGGAAAAGAAATTATATTAGTGGCCATAGGCCTCTGGTAATTATTGTTTATAGGAAATACACGTGAAAACAAGATGATGGATTTTGCCTTTAAGCACTGGTAGTGCTGATAGTCATTCATTAGGGAGAGCCACTCACCGAGGAAGTTTGAACATTTCCTATTGGGCAGAAGTGCTAAATGCTATATTCCCTATGGTTACCAGAGAGTCAGGAAGCTTCTATTTCATCCCTTCCTGCAGGGTTATTGTCGAATTTGCAGAACTGCCCAATTAACATTAGCTCTGAGCACCTACTGGGAAAACCTTACCTTCTTGTAAATTTGTTGTAGTTGAATGAACAAAGATGTATCCTTTTAACCTTGACCACTAGACAAAGAAACAGAAAATCTGGAGAAGCTTAGATCCTGGGAATCACAATTTAAGGAATGTACTTGGAACCCAGGTAGAATTGGAATGTCAGCCCAGCTTAGAACATGAAATTTGATCTTGACTGTGTTGTTACCAAAAGGAACTCTGATCTCTTCTGACTGCATTTACCCCATCATGGAGCAGGGAGAGTGGACTCAGTTCCTTAACAGCCCTTCTCCTGTCACAGTATCTCCTCAAACCTTCAACCCATCAGCTTTCTGTTATGTGCCTCAGTTTTCTCAACTGCAAAATGGGAATAATGACAGCATCTACCTTGCAGGGTTGAATCAAATGAGATAATATTTGTAAAAAGTGCATAGAACAGTGCTTGGTACATAGTAGGTATTATATAAATGTCTATTATCTAATCTTTACATAATGCTTATTATATGCCAGGCACTGTATTAAATACCTTATAATTATTTGCATTGACATTTTTCTTTAATCATAGAACATGATGTAAAAGGGGATTTTATAATTTTTTGGGGGGAGGGGAGGAAATGTAGAAAGGCAATTAGGGTTAAATGACTTGCCCAGGGTGACACACAGCTAGTAAGTATTAAATATCTGAGATGGATTTGACCTCAGATCCTCCTGATTCAGGGCTGGTGCTTTATTCATTATACCATCTAGCTGCCCTAGAAAGGGATTTTAGAAGTAGTCTAATCCAAACTTTAAGCTAACATTGAAATCTCCTCTATAGTCAATTAAAGGTGATCTGCCTAAATATATTTAATAATTTGGAGCTGAATGCCTTCCAAGGCCACCCATTTCATTTTCAGAAAACTGTTAGAAAGTTCTTTATAGTGAGGAAAAATTTGCCCCCCAATTTTCATACTTTAATCTTAATTGTGGCATTTTTAGTTACAAAGAATATCAAATCTATTGCTGCATAAATTTAGGCAATTCATTTAACTTCTCTGAGCTTCAGGTGGATTTCTATCTAGTTGAATAAATGGAATTATGGACTAGGCATTAATTAGTCAATGACATCTTGGAGTGAGGTCTCTACTAGAGTTTCCCTTAGAAATTTGTTCTTTGACTTGTACTGTTGAACAGTTTCTCTATTTCAAAAAAGTCAGAGATAGCATGCTTATTGAATTTTCAAGCAATATAAATCTGGGAGGAACAGCTAGCATATGAAATGAAAGATAGGAACCAAAAAAGGTCTCAACAAGGTAGAATGATGGACAGAGTCAAATAAGTTGGCATGTATTAGGGGTATCCAATCCCACTCAGGTTTTTTTAATTAATACTTTTTATTTGCAAAACATATGTATGGGTAATTCCTAAATATTAACCCTTACAAAGCTTTCTGTTACAAATTTTTCCCCCCTACTCCCCACTCCTCCCCTAGATAGCAGGATATCCACTAGATGATAATTATGTTAGAATACTTAAATCGAATATATGTATAATTATTGCCACACATCATTTTTTTGTTCAGGAGAAATCGTATCTATAAGAGAGAATAATCCGATAAAGGAAATACAATGCAAGCAAACATCAATAGAGAACATGAAAATGTTTTGTTGTGGTCCACATTTCATATTCCTCCCTCTGGGTATATATGGCTTTCTTCACTGAACAATTGGAAGTGGTCTGAAGCATTTCATTGTTGAAGAGAGTCATGTCCATTAGAACTGATCCTCATATAGTATTGTTGTTGCCATGTACAACGATCTCCTGGTTCTGCTCATCTCACTCAGCATCAGTTCATGCAAGTCTCTCCAGGCCTCTCTGAAATCGTCCTGCTGGTCGTTTCTTACAGAGCAATAATATTCCATAACATTCATATACCATAATTTACTCAGCCACTCTCCAATTGATGGGCATCTACTCAGTTTCCAGTTTCTAGCCACCACAAAAAGAGCTGCCACAAACATTCTTGCACAGGTGGGTCCCTTTCCTTCCTTTATGATCTCTTTGGGATATAAGCCCAATAGAAACACTGCTGGGTCAAAGGGTATGCACAGTTTGATAACTTTTTGAGCATAGCTCCAAATTGCTCTCCAGAATGGCTGGATCCGTTCACAGTTCCACCAACAATGTATTAGTGTCCCAGTCTTCCCACATCCCCTCCAACATTCATCGTTATCTTTTCCTGTCATTTTAGCCAATCTGACAGGTGTGTAGTGATACCTCAGAGTTGTCTTAATTTGCATTTCTCTGATCAATAGTGATTTGGAGCACCTTTTCATATGATTATAAATAGTTTTAATTTCCTCATCTGAAAATTGTCTGTTCATATCCTTTGACCATTTATCAATTGGAGAGTGGCTTGAATTCTTATATATATGAGACAATTCTCTGTATATTTTAGAAATGAGGCCTTTATCAGAACCCTTAAATGTAAAGATGATTTCCCAATTTGATGCTTCCCTCCTAATCTTGTCTGCATTAGTTTTGTTAGTACAGAAACTTTTTAACTTAATATAATCAAAATTATCTATCTGGTGTTCAATTAAGAGTTCCAGATCTTCCCTGGACATAAATTTATTCCATCTCCACAGGTCTGAGAGGTAAATTATCCCATGTTCCTCTAATTTGGTTATAACATCACTCTTTATATCTAGATCATGAACCCATTTAGATCTTATCTTGGTGTGTGGTGTTAGGTGTGGGTCCAGCCTTAATTTCTTCCACACTAGTTTCCAATTTTCCCAGCAGTTTTTGCCGAATAGAGAGTACTTATCCCAAAAGCTGGGGTCTTTGGGTTTATCAAACACTAAATTGCTAACGTTATTACCTAGCTTGTCCTGATATCCTATTCTATGTCACTGATCGACTGCTCTATTTCTCAGCCAGTACCAAATGGTTTTGATGACTGCTGCTTTATAATATAGTTTTATATCTGGTACAGCAAGGCCACCTTCATCTGTCTTTTTTTTTTTCATTAATCCCCTTGAAATCCTTGACTTTTTGTTCTTCCAAATGAACTTTGCTACTATTTTTTCTAGATCTGTAAAATAATTTCTTGGGAGTTTGATTGGTATGGCACCCACTCAGGTTTTAAAAAAAAACAATGTAAGGTGGGAGAAGTATGCCAGAATGATGCTTTTTTTTTTTTTTAAAGACCGGGAAGTTTCAGTAAATCATAAACTAAACATAAATTAATGGCAATAAAAAAAACTTAGATCATGTATAATCACTGGAAGAATTTCAGAATTAAGTGATGTATTTTATATCAAAGAATGTTTTTGGATTGCTGAAAGTTTGGACAGGGTGGGTAGAATGAGAATGACATGATCAGGCCTGACCTTTAGGAAAATCATTTGGTAACCGTGTAGTGGATGAATTAATGTGGAGAGAGGTTGATTCAGAGCATTCAATTAGAAGGCTACTATAATAGTTCAGGCAAGAGGTGATGAAGACCTGAATTAGGTTGTAAATATGTGAATGGAGAGATGTTTATGGAGGTAGAATGATAGGATCTGGCAATGATTGGATCTCTGAGTTGAGAGTGAGGAGTCAAGGATCGATGATTGTGAATCTAATTATGAATCTGGATGACCAGAAAACTGGTGTTGTCCTCAAAAGTAATAGAAAGTTTATAAGAGAGGTCAGTTAGGGAGGTGGTAGAATGATGAGTTCTATATTGCACTTCCTGGGTTTAAGAATATAAGACATCTGGTTCAAAATGTCCAACATACAGTTGGTTATGTGACGCTGGAGCTTAGGAGACAAACTAGCTCTGGATATATAAATGTGAGAATCACCTACATATAGATTATCATTGGACCAATGGTAATGTCCAGATAAGACAACAGAGAGAGAAAAGGGAAGAGATCCTAAGCCAAACCCTTGAAGGGGCATTTACAATTCATGGGTGAGACACTGATGAAGATCCAGCAAAGGAGACTGAAAAAAAGAGTAGTTTGATAGGTATAAGAGAGCCAAGAGAGGACAGTCACAAAAAACTAGAGAGGAAAACATCCAGGAAGAAAAGGTATTTAATAATATCAAATGCTTTAGAAGGAAGAGAATTAATAAAGGACCATCTTAATGTAATATAGATGGAATAGATGAAGCTTCTGAGCATTTCTAGGAGGAGGAGACATACACAAAGTAAGCACATTTTCATTTTTTTCTTAAAACTTTTTATTTGCAAAACATATGTATGGGTAATTCTACAACATTAATCCTTACAAAGCTTTCTGTTACAAATTTCCCCCACCCCCCATTCCCTACCCCTCCCCTAGATGGCAGGATATCCACTACATGTTAATTATGTTAAAATACAAAGTAAGAACATTTTCAAGAAGATAGGTATGGCCAGGGCAATTTATGATTTGGTCAACAACCCTCTAAAACATCTGACCACCTCTGGCCCTAATGTTTATTTCAATTTAACAAATACAGTTGTTTAAGACACCATGCTTGATATTGAGAATATAAAAACAAATTTGCAACTTCTGGGGCCATGAGGGTACAGTGCAGAAAGAACTCTCTGAAACCTTTCAAACTCTGAAAATCACTTCAAAACTGATATAGGAGTGGGAAAGCAACTACCAACTATTTAAAGAATAATTAATTCCAATGTTAAATAAAATATTTGGGAAAATAGGCAAAGAAGTTCTATCAAATTGCTTTTATGACACAAATATAGTGTTGATACCCAAACCAGGAAGAGCCAAAACAGAGAAAGAAAATTATAGATCAATTTCCCTAATAAATATTGATGATGTTTCCAAAAACTTTTTCTGCATCTATTGAGATAATCATATGACTTCTACTGGATTTGTTGTTGATATTGATCAATTATGCTGATTATTTTCCTAACATTGAACTATCACGCATTTACCAAACTGTTAAGATATGGCCCTAATACACCTTTAGAGGGTTACTCCCCTCTTTGATGATATGAAAGCCATCAGCACGCTTATCTATGATGATATATCTTTCCTTTATCAAAGTCAGTCAACAAACTGATATTGATAAAGGAATTTATTAAGTGCCTACGGTGTGCTAGGCACTGTGCTAACCACTGGAGATACAAAGAAAAGTTAAAAAAAAATCCCACCAGTGAAGACCATCTATATCATCATCATCATCATCATCATGTTTTCTGATTGAGTCCAATAGCTATTTCTCTGAAATGCAAGAAGGCTTCAGAATTGTTTTGCTGCTGAACCCTCCATTTCAGGACTATAGATTTAGACTGCCAGGGGCTTAAGGTCATTTAACCCAAGGATGTCAAACTCATTGCCTGGGCCAGGAAAATTTCAATAACCAGATCAAATGCAATTGAGAAATGCTTAACAAAATAAATAAAAATACAGTGAAACAACATTAATTTGTGGTTTTCTTAGTCAAAACATGTTGTCCTTTCTATTTGACTTTGATACCACTGATCTAGCCCAATCCCCTCATTTACAAAATGAGAAACCTGAGGCCAGAATGGGAAAATGACTTGCCTACAGTTATACAAGTTTAACCAAGATTTTTCCAAGTCTTATGATTCCATATTGGGTTGCTGTAGCCTACATCTTATTCAAAATGAATGACTTAAAGAAAATTCTAATCACAATCAGGATCACACTTAGACGGGACTAATGTCCTCATTGTTACTTTGTCTGCCTTCTTGCCTGAGATGCTTGGCAAATTTCTTGCCAGGAATTACTTTTATTTATAGCCACCAAGAGGTAAAGCAGATGCTGACATCAACAGTGGCAACAGTCTTGTGCAAGGTGGAAGAACCAAGCAATCAAAAGGAAAATGAAGGCAGCCTTACCTGGCAGGTAGATTGATCATAAACCCAGGCCTGATCAATGCTCAGGGGATAACTTGGTGAGGTAGAATCTCTGAGCTGTTAATGTCTTTAGACCATTTCATTTGTAGTTGTTGAGTTATTTCTGTCATATTCAATTCTCTGTGACCCCATTTGGGGTTTTCTTGGCAAAGATGTTAGAGTGGTTTTCCATTTCCTTCTCCAGCTCATTTTATAGATGAGGAAACTGAGACAAACAGGTTTAAGTGACTTGCTTGGAGTCATACAGCTAGTTAACCCAACGTTATGTCCACTCTGCTACTTACTTGCTCATATCTTTAGGATGCAAGATACTCTCTCCACTGAAAGGGGATATTTTTGTATTGCTCTCTGCTGGTATCTCCATTGAACAATTCTCTGTTGTGGTTTTCTGCTGATTGCCACCTGTGGGTGTTCAGCTGTTCAGCCATTTCCCTGAGAAGGTCAGATTTACTTTAAAAAACAAAAACAAAGAAAAAACCTATAACATGGGATCATTCCAACTCTTTGTGATTCAAATCCAGGCTGCAGTTAGCCAAAAAAACCATTAGGTACAGTGCTTGCACATTTGCCTACTGGCAATTAACAAATGCTTATTGATCGACTAATTAGGTAATTGGCTCTGTCAGTCAAAATTCTTATTTTGAACTGTATGTCCCAGAGGCATCTCATACTGAACATATCCATAACAGTAGTCAGTATTTCCTACCCTGAATTCCACTCCTACATTTCTCTATTGTTATAAAAATCACCTTCAAGCAAGACTGCTTTGAAAGCTATAGATTGAATTATATATGTAATGAAGTTCCATCCCTATTACGTATTCAGCATGTTTGGCCTGCTGCCATCTGGTGATCCTCTTGCCAGAAATGCATAATAAAATATGCTGGAAGGGCCTTGCTTCCCAATCTAGAACTTTACCTATTTTTAATAGCATTTCCAGTGTGTAACCAGATAGAGAAAAGATAGACTGATGGTTGGCCACTAAGCTGGACCTAGGACACATTCCAAACAATGTTTGCTCTGTTCAGGTAGGAGGCAAGGACTGCTGTAAGCCCTTTGCAAAAGTCTTATGGCTCACTCTAGACCAAGATGAGGTCGAAATAGGTTCATGATTTAGACCTAAAGAGTGATGTCATAAGCAAATTAGAAGAACAAAGAATATCTATCTCTTAAATCTGTGGTGAAGGAAGGAATTTGTGGCCAAAGAAGAACTAGAGTACCTTATGGGATGCAAAATGGATAATTTGGATTATATTAAGTTAAAAGTTTTTGTACAAATAAAAACAATGCAGACAAGATTAGAAGGGAAACAGTAAATTGGGAAAAAATTTTTATATCCAAGGGTTCTGATAAAGACCTCATTTCTAAAATATATAGAGAACTGAATTTAAAAGAATATAAGCCATTCTCCAATTGATAAATGATCAAAGGATGTAAACAGACAATTTTCAGATGAAGAAATTAAAATCATTTTTAGTCTTATGAAAAAGTGTTCTAAATTACTATTGATCAGAGAAATGAAAATTAAGACAACTCTTAGGTACCACTACATACTTCTCAGATTGGCTAAAATGACAGGAAAAGGTAATGATGAATATTGGAGGGGATGTGGGAAAACTGGAACACTAATACATTGTTGGTGGAGTTGTGAACTGATCCAACAATTCTGGACACATAGAACTATGCCCAAAGTGCTATCAAACTGTTCATACCCTTGGATCCAGCATTATCTTTACTGAGCCTGTATCCCAAAGAGATCACAAAAGAGATAAAAGGACCTATATATACAAAAATGTTTGTAGCATATCTTTTTGTAGTGGCAAGGAACTGGATGCCCATCAGTTGGAGAATGGATGAATAAGTTATGCTATATGAATATTATAGATTATTATTATTCTGTAAGAAATGATCAGCAGGATGATTTCAGAAAGGCCTGGAGAAACTTACAAGAACTGATACTAAGGGAAGTGAATAGAACTAAGAGAACACTGTACACAGCAACAACAAGATTTTCAGTGATCAATGGTGATGGATGTAGCTCTTTTCAACAGCAAAGTGATTCAGTCCAGTTCCAATGGTCTTATGATGGAAAGAGCCATCTGCATGCAGAGAGAGAACTGTGGGACTGAGTAGCGGACAACATAGTATTTTCACCTTTTTTGTTGTTTGCTTGCCTTTTGTTTTTGTTCTCATTTTTTCCCTTTTTGATCTAATTTTTCTTGTGCACCATGATAATTGTGAAAATATGTATAGAAGAATTGCACATGTTTAAAATATATTGGATTACTTGTTGTCTGGGGAAGGATGGGGGAAAGAGAGGGAGAAAAAAATTTGGAACACAAGATTTTACAAGAGTGAATGTTGAAAACTATCTATACATATGTTTTAAAAACAAAAAGTTTTTTAAAAAATTTCTCTCATGGACCAGGAAAAAAAATCTTATGCCTTTACATCCCCACTTGGGCTGCTACTTTGTGGCTTAGGAATACATGATTCTGTTATTCTTTTCTGCTTTTGATTTATCTATTCTTCCTGTATTTAGGTGGAGTGTTGCAGACAGTACAATTATGCGAGATTTAAAGGGCTGGATTGATGATTTAACAGAAGTCTGGGAGTCTTGAATTCATGAAAGATTTTGCAGCCAATCACAAGGAAAGAAGTGATGAATAACCTGTTTGACTTCATATATAGTGAAGACAGACAAGAGGGAATAACAAGTGATTCATTTGCTGACTATGTCAAATTTGGAAGTAAACTTGATTGGGGCAAATGCTTTTTAAAAACTGCATTAAATTTGAGCCCTTTCTTCCCAGGGTTTGAGTTCTTAGCGGGGAGAATGGTCCTATTTTTCCAGTCAATTTTTTTTTTTTTTTGGTAAAAGCTAATTGATTTTAATTGGCTAGGTGAAACTGGGACACTAATCATTAGAGAATTAACATTGAGGAAACACTCAGGAATGCCCCACACCAAGCTGAGAGCCTTATAGAACAATCACTTCAACTCTGAAAAGGAACCTTCACATCCACCTCTGAAGGGAGAGAGATAGCTTTTCTGAGAGACTCAATCCTTCTGTGAGTTTGAGATTGGGATGAGAATCCTCAAAGTGAACATTTTTGCACATGTGGTTCCCTTTCCCTCTTTAAGACTTCTTTGGGATATAAATCCAGTAGAAACACTGCTGGGTCAAAGGGTATGGACAGTTTGATAATTTTTTTTTAATTAAAACTTTTTATTTGCAAAACATATGTATGGGTAATTCTTCAACATTGACCCTTACAAAGCTTTCTGCCACAAATTTTCCCCCCTACTCCCCACCCCTCCCCTAGATGGCAGGATATCCACTACATGTTAATTATGTTAAAATAATTGACAAATCAAATATATGTATATATATTTCCACACATCATTTTTGTGCAAGAAAAATCGTATCTACAAGTAAAAAAAATCAGAGAAAGGAAACACAATGCAAGCAAACATCAATAGAGAGCATGAAAATGTTATGTTGTGGTCCACATTTCATATTCCTCCCTCTGGGTATATATGGCTTTCTTCACTGAACAATTGGAACTGGTCTGAAGCATTTCATTGTTGAAGAGAGCCACGTCCATCAGAAGTGATCGTCATATAGTATTGTTGTTGCCGTGTATAATGATCTTCTGGTTCTGCTCGTTTCACTCAGCATCAGTTCATACAAGTCTCTCCAGGCCTCTCTGAAATCCTCCTGTTGGTCATTTCTTACAGAACAATAATATTCCATAACATTTTTATACCATAATTTATTCAGCCATTCTCCAATTGATGGGCATCTATTCAGTTTCCAGTTTCCTGCCACTACAAAAAGGGCTGCCACAAACATTCTTGCACAGGTGGGTCCCTTTCCCTCCTCTAAGATCTCTTTGGGATATAGGCCCAGTAGAAACACTGCTGGGCCAAATGGTATGCACAGTTTGATAACTTTTTGAGCATAGTTCCAAATTGCTCTCCAGAATGGTTGGATCCGTTCACAGTTCCACCAACAATGTATCAGTGTCCCAGTTTTCCCACATCCCCTCCAACAGTTATCATTATCACTTCCTGTCATTTTAGCCAATCTGACAGGTGTATAGTAGCATTTCAGAGTTGTCTTAATTTGCATTTCTCTGATCAATAGTGATTTAGATAGGCCTGGGTTTTGTTCTGTTTCATTAGCCCTTTTGAGTTCAAAACAAAAGTCCTGGAGTTCCTGGATTTAGGAGCATGTGTTATGTTGACCTTAGCAAATTCCAGTTCAGATGTTGCTGCTAGTCCAATAGGGAAGTCCTGAGAAGCCAGGGTACCAGGACTACTGCCCCCAAAGATTTTGGACTTGAAGCTTTGTGGGACCCCATAACCTATAAAAGCTGAATTAAGTCATTAAGGTAGAATCCCCCACCTCTCTTTAAATGCTGAGGGTTTATGTACCCCCCCATTTATATATTTTCTCTTGATATGCCTTTAAAATAAGTGTTCCTTTATAAAAGAAAATCTATTAAGTGGTTAAATGGAACTAAGTACAGGATACTCCTAACATAATCATTGAGGGATTGAGTCAATGACAGACTAGATACCCACCCCCAACATCTTTACTGTTACTGGAGAACCCTGGGAGAGGAGTGAAATATAACAGACCTGATATTCAGGCTGTTGGGGGCCAGGATAGTCATTGTAACATATAATTAAAAAGAAAAGCAATCTGTACATAATAAATACTTCCAGTTTCATGTACAATCCTCTTTTTCTGTTCTACCAGTATGTCTATAGAATTGCCCATTAGGTGTTTAGGAAGTTCAGAATAAAAATAAAAATTTAAAGTAAATTTTTAAAGCATGTATTATTTACATTTATCTTTGTAATACTAGCACAGTGCCTAGATTTAAGTTATGGTCAGAAAATTCCTTTTAATTTTGATCATCCCATTGCTAACCAATCTGGTTCCCAAAAATCATCCAGTAACATGTCTCTGTCATTTATTGGCTCTATGATTTGCCTTGAAGAAATTGTTTAATTTCTGAATCTCATTTTCCTCATCTACAAAATGTAAAATAGTAATAATAATTATATAGTGATGTTAGGAAGTGCTTTGTAAAATGTAAAGTGTTATATAGATGTGAGTTACTATCACACATCAATATTTTCAGTGATTTTTATGTGGTTAGAAATGCCACCAGCAACTTTATCTTTGAACAAAGAAGACAATGTCCAATATTGATGCTGAAGGGTGCAAAAGGATCTGAAGTAATCTTGGGAATGTTAATATTTTAAACACTTTTATTTGCGCTTTCATTTCTAGTCTCTGAGATCATAAGTAATTTTTGGAGTTTTGCCAGCTATCCTGAAAATAGTGACCTTTGGAAATTTGGTTCATTATTCTGAGCTTTAGTTTATTTTTATTCTATAAAGAGAAGCCAAGAATCCTTCTCACTTAATTACATTCCAAAATTGTGCTGAAGATGAAATGAAGCAGACATAAATTTCAGGAGAAGATATCTATAAGATTCAAGTATTATATTTTCACAAAAATAAAATTTTGTTGAGGGTTAATACAAGTTAGTGAAAAAAAAAACTAAATAAAAAACAAAACCCCCAAGTCACCCAATCTTGTGAAGTAGTCATTTGTTTTTAGTATTATACAATCTCAGTTGCTTATCAAGCTTCTACCATTCATGGGTTAAGACTTAACTTTAAATTCTGGCAATAAATGAGTTTTATTATAAAGTCTGGCAGATTCTCATACTGCACTGATATGCCTAGAGATACCACCTTTATCTTTGTAGTTACAGAAGAAAGAAATAGTCCAAATGTCTATAGGCACTTACATAGCCCAACATATTATTTATTCTTGCTTGCAAAAGATTTGTTTCAGAACCCATTCTTTGAGTGCCATTGTTATGACACACACAGTCTTTCTTGATGTTTATTTCAGCATACCAGACTACTTCTACCACTCCTTGGCTCCAGTCATTAGAATGTCCGCAGAGGAGAAAAGATTCAAGCCAAACTTAAAAGACTTGCCAAAGATAATTTTTTCTCTTCTTTAACCATCGACCTGTGATGAACTACTTCCTCTCCCCACCTTTTTCACTTAATAGTATTTTATTTTTTCCAATTACATGTAAAGATAGTTTCCTACATTCATTTTTGTAAGATTTTGAATTCAATCTTCTTCCCTCCCTTCTTAACTTTCCCCCTCCCTAAGACAGAAATCAATCAATAGGTTATATATGTACAATATGAACCACTTTTTATTCTTAGTTCACTGAGATCACAGGAACACTACTATTCTGGACATTTAAAAAATATACTTGCACTAATGATCTAAGTCAGTGTGAGCTTTTGTTACAGTATTAGTCACAAAACTCCTTAATCCTTCTGATATCTGTCAATTGCTAGCCTTCTGCTTTTATTTAATATATTTTGCTCTAAGAACTATAAAAGCTGAGAATTATTTTTAATGTTCCTTGGAATCTAAACAGGATCATATCTAATGTTGACTTGATTTCTGACTTCCTAAAATTGGCTCTTATAATGTCTTGGGATAATAGATTTAGAGCTGGTCAGACACTGGACTTGAATCAGGAGGGTTTGGATTCAAATGTTGCTTTAGACACTTATTAGTTGGGTGACTACCCTCTTTAGGTTTCTGTTTTTTTAATCTGCAAAATGGGGTCAGATTGTACTTCATGATCTCTTAGGCCTCTTTCAATTTTGCTTTGTGATTTTCCCCCCCTCAGTAGTATTTTATTTTTCTAAATACATGTAAAAATAGTTTTCAATATTCATTTTTGAAAGACTTTGTGTTCCATATTTTTCTCCCTCTCTCTCTTACCTCCTCCCTCTCTAACACAGTAGATATCCCAAACAGGTTAAATGCGTGCAATTCTTTTAAACATATTTCCATATGTGTTATATTGTGCAAGAAAGAGCAGACCAAAAGTGGGAAGAAAAAGCAAATCCAAAAAAAAAAAAAGGTGAAAATGGCCCACATTCAGTCTCCATAGTTCTCTCTCTGGATGCAGATAGCTTTTTCCATCACAAGTCTATTGGAATGGTCTTGAATCATTGCATTACTGAGTAGCTGTTTTATTATTCTTTGAATCTCAGAAATCATATTTTCAGATAAGGAAACAGAGCCCCAGGGAGGAAAAATTTCCTAGGTGATAAATAGAAAAGAGGTGATTTGAACCCATGTTTTCCTGACTGTAAATACAATGTTTTTCTTGTGACACTAGGCTTATTAAGCAGCTGCTCTATACTCTTCATCCTGATTTGCATCTATATGTTGCTAGGCCTTTATTGAAGCCTTTGTGGCCTACCAAGGCCTACCAGAGCTCACATTTCACGAGCATGACTTCCAGCGTGGCAACTATGGCAAAAACAAATAGCAGTCCAGATGTTCTGGATCACTCTGCTTTTATCTTCTTAGTACAAAGCAGCCTCAAAGTAGGGAGAAACTTGTTAGGAAGGCAGCAGCTACCACCTTCTTCCCTGGCTGATCAACTGCCTTGCCTCCCTGATTTTAGTAAAGTTTTTCATTAATGTTGAGAGGCTATTTTTCCATAGACCTAGGTCTAACATTTGAAGTAGATTGGGAAATGTACATTTGGTGAGCATTAAAGGTTTGGATGCTGGCCCACATAAACAGGATGAACTTCTCTTTGTGATTTCTTTGATCTCAAGATTTTCTCATCTATGCTCCAGTAGTTGTGGGGAACTAGAGAGCCCTAGGTGGATCAAGACCAGGAGAGTCAAGTAGTCTTCCAATTACAGATTTAATTAAGGGAAGGAGGGTTAGACTCAAGGCAGTTTAAATGAGAGTTAAGGGGCCTGCTCTTAGGGATGTAGGTAGCAAAACAACAAAGAGAGAAGGAGAGAATAAGCGTTTATGGAGCACCTACTGTAAGCCAGATACTATGCTAAGTACTTTCCAAATATTACTTCCTTTGTTCTTCACAAGAACCCTGGGAGGTAGGAAGTACTAATAATCATCCTAATTTCATGTTTGAGGCAAGTGATGCAAACAAAGCTTAAATGACATATCCAAGGTCACATGGTTAATGTGTGTGGCTAAATTTGAACTCAGGTTTTTTCTGACTCCAGGCCCAGTGCTCTACAGGGCACTGGTTCAATGGAGCAAGTAGTTCTCAGCTTAAGGACATCACCAGAAGCTACTCACGCAGGTATGGGGAGCCTTTTTTCTGCCAAGAGCCATTTGGATATTTATATTTTATATTTATATATTCACAGGCCATACAAAATTATCTATTTACAGAACTCAAGTCGTGGGAGATTGTATTTAGCTTTCAAGCTCATCATTACTGCTGTTGGTTATCCCATATAAGCCCTGAGGGGGAGAGTCTCCACCCTACTCTATAGAGAAGCAACTAGCAACATTTATTCATTCATTCAACAAACATTATTTGGCTCTTGCCCTAGAAAAAACATATGATATTGGAGATGTGGAAATACAGGTCAGCAAATATAAAATGTAAATACAGAGTAAATACAATTCTTTTGGTGGGAGAGAAGGATGATAGCAACTGAAAGAAGCAGAATGGTCTTGGGTAGGAGGTAGTATGTGAAGTGAAATTTGAAAGGAACTGGGGCTTCTGAAAAGTGGAAATGAAGGAAAATATTCCCAACACAGGGAATAGCTTGGGCAAAGGCACAGAGATATATGATGGAATGTCACATACAGAGAAGATTTTGGTTTCAGGGAACGATAGTGTCAAGTGAAGGAACTCTAAGGATGAGGAAGATTTATGCCTGTTTTCAAGCTTCAGAGGGCATAGAAAATAGAGAAAGAATGAAAATTAGGGAAGTGAAATTGAAGGAAGAGAATTGTCAGGGGAGATAGGATGAGATGGGAGGCATATAAATGGGTTGGCTCTAGTAAGGAACCGAGTCACTTTATCAGAGACTGGGTCAAGGAGGATGGAGTATGATGTCAAGGGGATTCGGATATGTAGAACATAGAAAAAGAGGAATTTCTCCATGAATATTTTCTATTTTCTCAATAAAACATAAAATAAAAGCCTTTGCTGAGAGGGCCAAGCAAGGTGGGTATTCAATATGTCAATTAAGGAGAGTAAAAGGATTATCTTCCTTGAAGTAAGAGCTCATTCAAGCCTGGGTAGCATGTAAGAAATAGAGCAGTCAATCAGTGGAATAGGATAGGATCACAGGACAAACTAGGCAACAACTATAGCAATCTAGTGTTTGATAAACCCAAAGACCCCAGCTTCTGGGATAAGTACTCACTATTTGACAAAAACTACTGGGAAAATTGGAAACTAGTGTGGAAGAAATTAGGGCTTGACCCACACCTACACCACATACCAAGATAAGCTCTAAATGAGTGATATTATAAACAAATTAGAGGAACATAGGATAGTTTACCTCTCAGACCTGTGGAGAAGGAAGGAATTTGTGTCCAAGGAAGAACTGGAATTCTAATTGAACACCAGATAGATAATTTTGATTATATTAAGTTAAAAAGTTTTTGTACAAACAAAACTAATGCAGACAAGATGAGGAGAGAAGCATCAAATTGGGAAATCATCTCTACATTTAAGGGTTCTGATAAAGGCCTCATTTCTAAAACATATAGAGAATTGTCTCATATATATAAGAATTCAAGCCACTCTCCAATCAATAAGTGGTCAAAGGATATGAACAGACAATTTTCAGAGGATGAAATTAAAACCATTTCTAGTCACATGAAAAGGTGCTCCAAATCACTACTGATCAGAGAAATGCAAATTAAGACAACTCTGAGGTACCACTACACACTTGTCAGATTGGCTAAAATGACAGGAAAAGATAATGTTGGTGGAACTGTGAACGGATCCAGCCATTCTGGAGAGCAATTTGGAACTATTTAACCTCTATTTTAACCTCTAAACCTCAATTTCCCTATCTATAAACTGAGGATGTTGGATTTGATGGCCTTGAAAGTTCCCTCCAGCTGTAAATCTATGAGTCTATGAGATTTTCTAAGCTCTTGAGAAGACAATGACTACCAGAAAAGTGATGCCATTATGTAAGCAATGGTGATCATGAATGGACCTTCTCCTGTCCCAAGGGGCAGGAAGCAGACCTGCTTAGGGTAAAGAATAGCCTTCCAGGAGTTTCCATAGGTAAGGAAGAGGAAATCTCTTGTGTCCACATGTAAGCAGCACAGTGTAATTTATGGGTGGATGGTTCATGCAGTGCTAGGTATTAGTAGCAATCCCATTTTGAGATGAGGCTAGAAACAAAGACAATTAAAGGGATGTCGAGTTCTCCTTAAATAAGGCACTGTGTTCTCTCTGCTTGCAAGACAACTTTCTTGTCACTCTTGTTTTAAAAAAAAAATTCATACTAGTATGGAAGAAATTAGGGCTTGACCCACACCTAACACCACATACCAAGATAAGATCTAAATGGGTTCATGATATAAGATGGTTAAGATGACAGGAAAAGATAATGACCAATGTTGGAGGGGATGTGGGAAAACTGGGACACTGATGCATTGTTGGTGGAACTGTAAACAGATCCAACCATTCTGGAGAGCAATTTGGAACTATGCTCAAAAAGTTATCAAACTGTGCATACCCTTTGACCCAGCAGTGTTTCTACTGGGCCTATATCCCAAAGAGATCTTAGAGGAGGGAAAGGGACCCACATGTGCAAGAATGTTTGTGGCAGCCCTTTTGGTAGTGGCTAGAAACTGGAAACTGAAGGGATGCCCATCAATTGGAGAGTGGCTAAACAGATTATGGTATATGAATGTTATGGAATATTATTGTTCTGTAAGAAACGACCAGCAGGACGATTTCAGAGAGGCCTGGAGAGACTTGCATGAACTTTCGCTGAGTGAAATGAGCAGAACCAGGAGATCATTATACATTATACATACTTAAGATTATAAGATGATCAATTCTGATGGACATGACTCTCTTCAACAATGAGATATTTCAAACCACTTCCAATTGTTTAGTGATGAAGAAAGCCATATACACCCAGAGAGAAAGATCTGAATGTGGACCACAACAAAACATTTTCATGCTCTCTATTGATGTTTGCTTGCATTATGTTTCCCTTCTCAGATTTTTTTCTTTTTGTAGATCCAATTTTTCTTGTACAGCAAGATAAGTGTGGAAATATGTATACACATATTCGATTTGTCCAGTATTTTAACATAATTAACATGTATTAGGCTTCCTGCCATCTAGGGGAGAGGGTGGGGAGTAGGAGGGAAAAATTTGTAACAGAAAGCTTTGCAAGGGTCAATGTTGAAAAATTACTCATGCATATGTTTTGCAAATAAAAAGCTTTAATAACATTTTTTTTAAAAAGACTGGGTAGCATGAACCTAACAGTCAGTTTGGTTATATGACTTCTTCCTTGGTGGAAAGATGGTAGCAATAATCCAGAATTGGGGTTTGGCAAATCATGCGGGATAGACAATAATAAGAGATAGGCTAAGAAATTTGAGAGGACAAGACAGTGTCTTGTTGAACTGATGAACTATTGGATCTTTTGATGCTTTCTATCACATCTGTGATGATTTTGCTATTACAATGCATTCTACTTGAAATAAATTATTTTATATTTGACACAAGTCATATGATAAATTATGACTAATCTAGGGGAAGGGGAAATTCAATGAATAAAAGTCCAAATATTATTGTTAGTAAGTATGGATTTCCAAAACAGGCACATTTCTGGGATAGTAGTCTGGGACTGTTACAATAATAAAAATCAATATTTCTCAAGTTCCCTTACAGATTTAATAAAATACCTCTCAAAATATCAATAACCAACTTCATGGAATTATATAAAAATTACAAAATTAATATGGAAAAATTGACAGCCAGCATTGTTTTTAAAAATAATGAAAAAAAGAGAACAAATAAAGCAAAAGAGACTATTTGAGTCAAATCCAATAAGACAGCATTCAATGGGGATAAATATAAATTCTTTTAGGAGCAAAAAAAATCAAATTCACAAGAAAAAGATGTGGGAAGCTTGGATAAACAGCAGTTCTGGAAAAAATCATGAGTTTTTAATGAACTGAAAGCTTACCATAAGTCAGCAATATGATATAGCAATTAAAAGATTAATGTGATCTTGAGCTATGCAGGGGATAAGGGCAGAGCTTTCAGGAATAAAGACTTAGTGTCCATGTCAGACCTCATCTGGATTATTGAGTTCAGTTTTAGTGCTATTGTTTAAGAAAGACACTGATTGGGCAGGGTCCAAAGGACAATTGGTTCATGACATATGAGGACTGACTTAGGCA
The DNA here is from genome assembly GCA_023553655.1 of Myrmecobius fasciatus. Taxonomy (NCBI): domain Eukaryota; kingdom Metazoa; phylum Chordata; class Mammalia; order Dasyuromorphia; family Myrmecobiidae; genus Myrmecobius; species Myrmecobius fasciatus. The sequence goes on along the minus strand of JAJPUD010001490.1, from coordinate 289,189 downwards.
GGTTTAGTCTGGAAAAGAAAAGATTCATGGGAGATATGATAACTCCTTCAAGTGTTTTAAGAGCTTTCACATGGAAAAGGGAATGGACTTGTTCTTTTTGACCTCTAAAAGACTCTTGGTTTTAGGAAACATTTCCTAATGTTCTCTAAAAGTAGAATGGGTTGCCTTGTAAGTCATTCTTTCTTGGAGATTTTCAGGGAGAAGCTGAATAACTACTTTTTAGGGGGTAATTTTTGGTTTTAACTAGATAACCAGTGAGGTCCCTTTAACTATCAAATTCTGTGATCATAAACATGTGGTTGTGTTGGTTATGTATGTTTCCTATACCTCTCCCATGCATGATTTCTAGAATATGCCTTCTTTATACATGTCTTATACAATAGTAACCTGTGGGTAATTTCTATGAGCATAGAAATTCTTGTTACTTCTTTTGCTATGCTGTTTAATTAGATATCTTTTGCTTTGAACTAACAAGTTCTTTAGTTGGTTGGTAAAAAAAAGAAACACATCAATAGGGATATAAGCCATGGGTTATGGGGATGCTGAGCCACCATATGACTTGAACTTCAGGTAGCCTCCAGGGGCCCCATATGCGATGTCCTGGGTGGTAAAGTTTAATATTTTGCATCTATTCTATTAAATTATATGTTGCTCCTGTTTAAAATACCCAGTGCATTCTCACATGTAGAATTGTTTTTGTTGTTAAGAGTTTGTACTTGCAGTTTCTTTGGGATATAGGTCATGGTCAAAAATAATTATACCTATTTTGTGAATTCAGAAATAATCAGAAAAAAATGAAACAACTTGTCTGAACATCAGAAAATCTTCAATGCCTCTAATGCATCTAGTATTTTTTTCTCCTTGCTTTTCCAGTAGAGGTGAGAGCAGAAGATTATCGACCATTTGGAGAGAGCGGAAGTGGAAAGAAAAGGATATGATTCACTGAGTACTCTCTCTCTAGTGACTTAATATCTATTTCTTCACAGACAAGATTAGTGGCCAAGAGGCAAAATGCTCTGTAACCTATGACCAATTTTATTGAATCATCCCATCAGCAGCCAGATTACTATTAAAGTAAATCAGACAATGATGAAAAGAGCCTGAATCAAGGAGATGAACCTTCTTCTTTATGAATCTTTTCATTTTCTCTTTTTAGGCTCATTTTATTTTTAGAAAGCATAATTTTTCCTCTTGATCTTGGCAAATGAGAGTTTTGGCAAAACTTAAATATTACTATTTCCTTCTAATATCCTTCTTGATTACTTTAGATTCCAGGGAGAAAAAATAGAATCATAAAAACAAAGGGGTGGAAAGGGTTTTCAGACACTATGTAGTTTTTTTCCCTTTCCACCTAAATTTTTAAGCATTTAAGGTATTTTCATATTCTTAAAAATGCCCATTTAGGAAGTTCTTAAAATGTGGTCTGGGCAACTCCAAGGTTCTCAAGGTCTTTTCAAAAAGTCCATGAGGTTAAAACTAATTTTAAAAAAATATTAAAATGTTTTATTTTCTAATATGGTAAATATCAATAGATATAACTTTTATAACCAAAAACTTTCGGGGAGTTCTCAATAATTTTTGAAAATGTAATTGTGAGACTAAAATGTGAGAACTACTGCCACAGAAATTATTTTATAACAATGTTTGGTCATTCATTCAAAAAGAAATCAAACAAGTTTTTAATTTATTCATTCTTTCTCTTTTGCCTGTGGCCCTTACCCCTCTGACTCATTATCAATAACTCTCAATTGCCAAATCTGATGGTCTTTTCTCAGACCTGCTGTATTTTTATTCCTCTTTAGCCTTTGATACTAATGGTCTCTCCTTTTTTTTTTTTTTTTTTTGGATGTTTTCATCTTTCTAAATTCTTGTTATTTTATTCTCTAGCAGTTTTTCTCCTCTCGGGATGTGGGAAGGCTGGGACACTAATGCATTGTTGGTGGAACTGTGAACGGATCCAGCCATTCTGGAGAGCAATTTGGAACTATGCTCAAAAAGTTATCAAAATGTGCATACCCTTTGACCTAGCAGTGTTTCTATTGGGCTTATATCCCAAAGAAATCATAAAGGAGGGAAAGGGACCCACATGTGCAAGAATGTTTGTGGCAGCCCTTTTTTTTTTTTTAATAAAGCTTTTTATTTACAAAATATATGAGTGACCTTTCAACATTGACCTTTGCAAAAAAACCTTTTTTTTCCCCAAGCTTTTCCTTTCCTTCCCCCCACCCCCCACCCCTAGATGACAGGTAATCTAATACATGCTAGATAGGATAAATTATATGACAAATACAATACATGTATACATATCTATA